>JASVER010000012.1:11223987-11417723 GCA_030449065.1 Oceanodroma leucorhoa
ACAGAAAAAAGAATAAAGAGTATTTTTAAAGACTAAAATTTATTGTATTCACAAAAGAATTCAAAATAGAGGAATCATTGTAGTAACATTCCAGACATCTAATAATTAAAAAAAAAGGAAGCAAATCTTCTATAGTTACAAAAACCTGCACAACATACCCCCAGAAAAAAAAGATAGGTGGAAAAATGCAAGCCAACTACTTTTCAACCCTTCTCAAACAACAGTTCAGAGAAACCTCTGTTCACCACCTTCACATTGCAGCTGTTAAAGACAAAACCTTATTACTGGATTTGTACACATTATTAGGCTCTGAAAAGCACCTGAGGTCTACTATGGACAGAAGATCCTTATGTCCACTGAAGCTGCATTCTCATATCTCCTATGGGTTTAACCACTGAAGTCAGAAAAAAAAAAATCCAGATTTGGTTAAAACAGGCTATCCCAAATTCAGTACTTGGTCACTTTAGGGGCTAAAGGCTGATAACAGATGCCACACCTAAGCAGGTGTCCTACTGCAGGAAGCTGTATGAACAGTCTCCCTGACCAAAGTGTTCCTGTTATCCATGTAAACAGGGTACACAAAGCATTAGTGAAAACTAATGATATTTACTGAGGTCAAGAGAAAGGCTGTTTTGACAACTCAGCAGAAAGACCGTCACCCTCTCATCTCACGCTGACCACATCCTCCACACGGACGGTGGGAACTCCTGACACCTTACAGGGCTCTCCACGCCACACTCTCCGGCAGGATCYCACCTGGTCAGAAGTAAAGTGAGGGCACAACACAAACAACTTGACAAGAGGTATGGATCAGGTTTGTCCCAAGACAGCTCAAAGCTCTGTGCCATTTATTCTATTAGAAAACTTGTTTTCTGTAGAAGTAACCCACAGAACAAAACAAAACCAAAATTTAGATTTCCCATGTTTGTTGCTGAAAGCTAGACTTCAGATAGATTTTATTTTATGAAAAAGTAGAATTTACGCATTCATCCCTACACATGCCCCACTGAAATTATTAGATGTTGAAAAACCAACTGTCAGATGCTTTCTGAAAAATTATTTTTCTGAACTCAAATTGGGATGCACACTTAATGTTTCTAACGGAACATAATAGCAGGACAAGAATGATACCTCTTATCAGTAAAAAACCCTCTACCTCAGGTTTTGTTCCAAGAATGCCAAAATCAATCTGAGTTTTGCAGTCTGCATTATTTCCTTAACATCAAGAGGTAATTCATAAGACAAAGTCATGAAGCACGTACCTGGATATCCTTAGAGCTGTGTACAAAACAACAAAGAGGCTTCCAAGAAGCAAGAGAAATTATAACATCTGACTATCTTTAAACACGGCACACTCTCTGCTTTCAGTGGACAGAGATAAAATTCAATGTTTTCAGACTACTAGTATTTGAAGATTTTGTAGTTCTGACTACACAGCTAATGAATACATTAACCATAGAATTCACAGGCAAACTGATGTTGAAAATAGCAGACCTGAAGCTGTTTACTGTCTCTATTAATTTCCAGAGGAGTAGCAGAATCTCTCAAGATGAGCATGTAGAACACTCCAGATACCTAGATATATGAAAATATGGGCAAAATATGCCTATCTCATGTAGAAATATAGGTACCTGAAATTGAAGATGCACACAAATTTACTGTTTACTACTCCACACCATTWGATGGTGGATGACCAGAAGTTCTTAGCTCCTAACTATGGACTCCCAGAAGTCAGCAGATTACTTCCACCTGCAAGAACTAAGAGAACAAGTCTATTATATTCAGCAAACTTAAAATTGCTAAAGGAAATATGTTTCTCCACTGGTAAGTTTTTGATTTATGGATCCCCTGGAAGATTAAGAACTACTGATGAAGGTTCAATCTATTTGGTACGCAAGCCTGAAAAGGGGATCAAAGCTGTAAACTAACATACAAGAAGAAATTTAAGCTAGAACTAGATAAAGCTCCTATCAGCAAAAGGCAAATACTCTGAAATGCAATTGGGATTGTGGAAAACCTTAGGGATCACAAATTTCTGGTCTGTTTCCTTTCTCTCCCATCTTTAACTCAACTTACCACCTCACTTCTGTGGTTGTTAACAACAGTAGAAAACACCTGAAAACACTGCATAAGTACAGCACAGAAATGGTTACAGTTCCCAATGCAGCAGTAGAAAAGTGTAGGCTGGAACAAATGAAATATAGACTTAAACAAGGACAATATAAAAGAAATCTTTCTTGCACAGGAAACCAGAATAATATACCTTGGGGGGGGGGGGAAGGCAAGCAAAACAGCGGTGTTGTGCTTTAACCCCAACCAGCAACTAAGCCCCACCCAGCCGCTCGATCATTCCCCCATGGTGGGATGGGCAAGAGAATCAGAAGAGTGAAAGTGAGAAAACTCGTGGGTTGAGATAAAKACAGTTTAATAGGCAAAGCAAAAGCCACGCACACAAGCAAAGCAAAACAAGGAATTCATTCACTACTTCCCATGGGCAGGCAGGTGTTCAGCCATCTTCAGGAAAGCAGGGCTCCATCATGCGTAACGGTTACTTGGGAAGACAAACGCCATCTCTCCGAACGAACGTCCCCCCCCTTCCTTCTTCTTCTCACAGCTTTGGATGCTGAGCATGATGTCATACAGTATGGAATGTCTCTTTGGCCAGTTGGGGTCAGCTGTCCCAGCTGTGTTCCCTCCCAGCTTCTTGTGCACCCCCAGCCTACTCGCYRGTGGGGTGGGKTGAGAAGCAGAAGAGGCCTTGACTCTGTGTAAGCACTGCTCAGCAATAACAAAAACATCCCTGTGTTACCAGCACTGTTTTTAGCACAAATCCAAAACATAGCCTCATACGCTTCTATGAAGAAAATTAACTCTATCCCAGCCAAAACCAGCACAGCTRGTAAGACAAATTATGTAACTACGTGCATGAAACTTAGTCTTTCTGTTGTGAAGCGGCTCTCTTAAGTTCTTTGTAAGTAGCTTGTGTCACAGACCTAGTATTTGTATATATGATGCTGATAAATCAACYTGATCAGTCAAACCTGAGAAGGAATTCTCAAAGCTAAACAGAAGATTCACTCAGACAGAAGAGTTTTGTCCTTTGAGTAAACATGAGTCAAGGACAAAGACTTCACTGGATACCTAAAAAAAGAACCTTAAGCAAAATAATCCAAGAAAGTCTTCTTTAAAGTAGGCATCAGCAATCTGGTGATTAGAATAATACTTAGTAGGATTTTATTACCCTCCCCCTTCTTACCCCCTCAAAAAAGAAACAAAAAGTAATTAGGAAAAAAGAGCTGTATTATATCTAATGTCATTTAAAATCCAGGAAACAAAGACAACCCGGATAAATGTTTTTAGCTATTTAAAAGTCAAGAAATGGTTATTCCAGATAGCTTCTATATAGAATCTTGAAGAATAACACAAACTGTTTTGAAAGTTGTTTCCTATAGGAATCATCTGTGTATCAAACAGAGAGCAGGCTAAGGAGAGGACAGGAAAAARACATTAAGGCCATTCTTACTAGAGCTGGGTAAGAAACTTAATTTTTTTCCCCACTTTTGTAGTAATTGTAATCTTTATATTCATACACATTTGAAAAAAAATCAGCAATGCTGTACTTGGGTTTACTTTTATTGTGCTACATATTTGTAATATACATTAAAATGTACAGGAGTGTAGGGAACTACCATTTACCAGCCTCCAGCTCTACCTTACTAAAATAATGCCATTGCTTTGAAACAGATGCTACATAAAAAGTTAAGAACAATTTCATATGCTGCACTTGTTCTGATTCTTTAACTGAATTTGCCAAATACCATTTTTCCCTAACTTTTGAGGTTCATGATTCAAGTCTTAGCAGTGAGCAACATGTCAGGCCCACCACTAAGAATTTAAACTTCTTGGAAAAATGCATTAATTTTGCTGAAATGAACTCTAAGGTTAAAGAATCACTAATCACAAATGCCATGATATCATGAATCCAGCAGTACAAAAGAAAATGTGATCTTATGTTCAGTGGAAATTTAAAAACTATATTGAAATGAGCAAGACCAAAATACCAATTGAAGCAAGCAGTAAACTACAGTTTCATAAGTTACAGATTTCCAGTGGGAACTAGAAAACATAGCAGCCAAAAAGCATTCAAAATCTGGAAGATGTAGTGAGAAGTTTTGTTGTTTTTTAAAATACATTTTATAAAAACGGAAGCCCAACCCTCCTCTTCTATCCCAGGCCTGACAAATATCATATTTACCAGAAAAAATCACAAGTTTCATATAATGTCAGTGTGGCTCCCCAACACAAGAACACTGCGTACTTGCAGTTATTACACTACATGAGCACAAAGCATGTACCTGCACAAAGGTGGGGGGGTGTGGAATTTCTACTGGACAAACATAGACATTCAACAAAACGGGTCATGAACCAGCAGTAACACTCATGACCTACACATGTGCCTCAGGTTCAACAGCCCGGTTCCAAAATAAACTTCTCCCTAGCAAGTCCCTCACTACAGCACAGAATCTAGGCCCATAGGAAACCTAGCATTTCCTATTTCTCTGTTAGTTCAGCTCTGCAGATGTCCTTGTTTGTTAAGGCAGTTGAGGGTCATCTTACAAAAAGGAAAAAATTCCCACCCATGTCTCGAAAACTTCTCTCCAAGGTAGCTCAAGAGAGGCCTGAGATACACTCAGAGGAGATACTGTAGAGAAGGTAGAGTAATAGGAACTGGTGAAAACAATAACTAAATATGTAATAAACCTACTTCTTTGGGGGGCAACTCAGCACTAATCTCCTGTAAAAGAAGTGATCTCAGAGTAAATGTTGCTTACTTACCACCATCAACCTTGGACCAATGTCTTTTACTGCTAGTACCCTTAAACCAAATCAKTATGTGTTTGATAAAGAGTGTATATTTATATCATCTTGGAAAGACAGGCTTAACAGCTGTGGTGGGATTGCTAGCTCTATAATCCATATTTGTTGCTATTCATAGGGGAGATACCCAATAWCTTGGCTGAGGGCAGAAATTAACTGCTTCTGATGACAATGTCCTTCTTTTATTATTTGTTTCTTTAGATCATAGAATCATAGAAGGTTTGGGTTGCAAGGGACCTTTAAAGGTCATCTACTCCCTTCAACTAGATCAGGTCGCTCAGAGCCCCGTCCAACCTGACCTTGAATGTTTCCAGGGATGGGGCATCTACCACCTCTCTGGGCAACCTCTTCCAGTGTCTCACCACCCTCATTGTAAAGAATTTCTTCCTTATATCTAGTCTAAATCTACCTTCTTTTAGTTTAAAACCATTCCCCCTTTTCCTATCACTACAGGCCCTATTAAAAAGTCTGTCCCCATCTTTCTTATAGGCCCCCTGTAAGTATTGAAAGGCCGCAATAAGGTCTCCCCAGAGTCTTCTCTTCTCCAGGCTGAACAACCCCAACTCTCTCAGCCCTTCTTCATAGGAGAGGCATTCCATCCCTCTGATCACTTTTGCGGTCCTCCTCTGGACAGCTCCAACAGGTCCATGTCTTTCTTGTGCTGAGGACTCCAGAGATGGACACGGTACTCCAGGAAGGGTCTCACCAGTGCAGAATAGAGGGGCAGAATCACCTCCCTCAATCTGCTGGCTATGCTTCTTTTGATGCAGTCCAGGATATGGTTGGCCTTCTGGGCTGTGAGCGCACATTGCCAGCTTATGTCCAGTTTTTCACCCACCAGTACCCCCAAGTCCTTCTCAGCAGGGCTGCTCTCAATCCCTTCATCCCCCAGCCTGTATTGATACCAGGAGTTGCCGCGACCCAGGTGCAGGACCTCGCACTTGGCCTTGTTGAATCTCATGAGGTTCACAAGGGCCCACTTCTCAAGCTTGTCGAGGTCCCTCTGGATGGTATCCCGTCCCTCAGGCGTGTCAACYGCACCACTCAGCTTGGTGTCATCTGCAAATTTGCTGAGGATGCACTCAATTCCACTTTAGATGTTGAACTTACTCAATTTTGCTTTCACCTTCAAAATGGATTCAACTTACTTTGCAAAGGCAAGACTGACAAGCACACGATTGGCAAAACATCCAAAATGTTCACTTCTAAATTCATCAGCAAATCAATCTGCTTATTTCAAGGAGGGCATCAGGGAGAACCTCCTCCTCCACAGTATAGCATTGCCCACGTGCCTCACAGGAGGCTATCATCTGCTTTGCAAGTGACGGACATTACCTGATGCTTTAGATGGAGAAAATGGGGAAAAGCTGATCGTAGATCAACCAGTTATGGCTGCTGTAACCCATAAAGACCATGTTAGATGTCTCATTCTAGACACAATGGTTCTAGATTTCACAGTAACAGTAAGAGACAAAACCCAGACTAATTCCTTAGAGCAGAGCATTATCTGTCAGATTAGAAAGCTCTACTTCAGTGCGATGGTAGCATTTCCCACTACCAAGCAGGACTTATCATTAATAAGGTTTATTTGGCCCTTTTCTCCATTTTCTTCCTCCAAATTTCAAATCATCAATGTCCCAACAAAGGCAAAAAAAATTGAAAGGCGGACAAGATTTGCCCGAGGGAGGCAGAATCACCCCAGGTATACCTCATATCTTCCTATTCCCAACCCACTTTTCCACTGTTGGCTCAAATCTTGGATTATGTACTTCTCCCAGAGCAATGTCAAACTGCTGTAGGAGACTGCAGGCACTGCATTTTCAAAAATAAAGCTCTCCATAAACTACCAGGGTCAGTGGTGCAGACCTACCCTTAGATCTTCCAACATACAGTGTAAATTGTCCTACAAAAAAATAATAATTTTGCTTTCTTTAAAAAAAATGAAAACAAAAAAACAACAAAAACACCCCAACAAAACCTAAGAAGAACAGAGCACATATTAAGGCCATAAAGTAGGATGAAAACACATGATTTCCAATCAAAAGCTAAAAAAATATTCTTCTGTTTTGGAAACCTATTCTTCTGTTTTAATCCCTTGTTAACAATCCAACCAGGTATCTTTACATAACTGTCAATGATGGAATATCAGTCTGTGGTACCTACAGTACAAGAATAGTTAAGTCCCCAAAATTGCATCATTTTAGCCTTATGCTTTAAGATGATTTTGCCACAGATATAGGGTTAAATCAAGTCAATGGGCGAACCCTGTAGAGGGGATACAGTAAAGAATACTATAAGCAACCATTACAATTAGCTAAATCATCCATCTAGAATATTATTAGAGAGTTATGAAGTCCAAATGAATCAAGTCTTGGACCTGTAAGAGGATGTCCTAGTAAAGGGTGATACTAGGTATAAAACAAACCCTTGCACCATACAACAAATTTGATGTTAAGTTTCTAACTGTTCAGAAAAGAAACACTTTCTCACTGGTTCTGAGTGATTACAGAAGACCACAAAGAGGGGATTTGTTTGATCATTTACTGAGTACATGAGATGTAGGAGTTAAGAATTTCTCTGCAAATGTGTAGGACAGGCAGAAGAGTTTGGGATTTGGAGGGAGGGTGTTTGTTTTTAAAAAACAGTATTTCTCCACTTAACTCCAGTTGGAATATGGGACAAGGCTACGGGAAGTTGAAACTATTGGAAGACACAGATTTAACCATTCCTCAAAGTAATCCGTGCGTTGAAAGTGGTATTCATGGGAAATAAACAATGTGTTTCAGAAACACATTCTGTATTTTGGCTTCCCCTCAGTTTCAGTGAAATAAATCAAAAGCAAAAAAGCATGCAGTTGCTACATTTCAAACCACAAGCAGCACCATATGGAATGGCACATGCTAAGGCAATACCAGAAGCCAAGATACAGTGGATAAGAGCTGAAAGCATTATCATATGCACGGTATAGGCACATGAGAGTATAGGCACATCAATTGAGATGGACTGGTCATTAGCCAAAAAAAAGGCAGCAGTTATTTATGGATTTCAGGCTGAACACAAGTTCCTAAATAAGTCTGATGTCAGAAATATTATCTAGTACTTCAGTCAAATAAATAGATAAAATTGAGGGCTCACAATGTTTAGCCATTTTTCTCCCCAGATTTCAGTCTGGAATTCAGTGTATGGATAGCCAGACAGAGATAGAAAGAAAAATTTCAGAAGAGGAGAACAATTCGTCAATTAGGCTGACAAACCATTTAGTTAACAATTACTAATCAATAACAATATTCTGAACTGCAACAAGATTGCATTCAAAGAGAGGTAGCAGACTAGAACTGAGGAATTTGAAGATGTCATCCAGGAAAAACAGAAATTCATAGGAAGTAATAGAAGGGCTGTAGAAACCCAGCCGTCTCATGATTCATATCATGCTGACACACTCTTGATGCAACTTTACATAATACAATAGTCTAACAAATAGGAAATATCGCACATCACTTTGCTTAAGTATGTATAGATGTAAGCAGTAAATGAATATGTGAAGATATAATTTTGCTATCCACAAGTTAAAAAAGAATTTGGAAAGCTTGGCTGTATTAATAGAGTTTTGCCAGAAGGCCCTCAAAACACAAAGAAGATATCTGTACTCTTAGCAGCCCCCTAAACTGGTAGTATATTATTTCCGCCAAACAACACTTGCACTGTGTTCCACAGGATGCACATGCAGCTAGAGCTTCTGATGGCATGGAAGCAAAAAGGGTGAAACAAACCATATGAGAGGCAGAGGAAGGGCATGCCCAGTTGAAGATAAATTATCAAAGCTCCTGCCAAATCACTTCCAGAAAGCGATCATGGTTATTCAAATGAGGTGGTTGGATCAGTATATTTCTTGCTTCTATTAGCAACTTACAAGAGAAGCTTTTCGTGCCAAAAGCATTTTTTTTAACCACATCAAGACAGGGCAATTCTACCCCTTTATGTAAAAGATCAGCAAAAGTAACGTAGGAATTGAAAGAAAATCAAATAGAAGAGGTGAGAAAAGGGAACAATGACACTGAGAAATTGGTGCATTTGTTGAAGTACAAACCAAGTGGAGGAAAACTTCCTGTGAAAATAGTGAAGGAAAGGCTACCCTGACACAAAGTAGGCTTAGAGTTGGTTTATAATGGCTGGAAAAAGTATGGATATGACTATCCTAGATTAGTATTCTCCCTTCTCTAAGAAACCGTTAATGGGAGATACTGCAGTTAGACAGAAGCCTTCGTTCACTCAATACATCTAGTGAAAATGCATTTCACAGTGACTCTCATTTGATGAGCAGTTTATTGGGCACTTAGCAGTAAAGTACAGATCAGACATGCCACAACTAGACCTCATCATCCTTACCCATAATACAGGCAGAAAATGCTTTTAAAATAATAAAGCATATAGATTTAAAAGAGCTACAGATTTTGCTATACCCTGTTGAATTCCAGAGTGGCACTGTAGAAGGATTTGCTGATTTTTCTTTTTTGTATAAAACCAGAAGACTTAAGTGATTCAATGCCATAGGATCTGCTTTCATGTTCCTAAATTAAGCTTACATCTACAAGAAGAAACAACAATTACAGACATATCACAAAAGAAACCACACCATCACAACAGGAAATTTTCCTTGGACAACCAGAGGTTCTCTAAGAACAGGTAGGTGATATCTTTACAGAAAGAAGGGGGAGGTGGCAAGTTGACTGTTTCTCAAAGAAGATCCAAGAAGTATGGCAATGAAACAAGTGAACCTCAGAACAGGGGATACCCAGAATAAAGTTACCAAAGCCTCAAAACTGTAGTTCACCTCTGTCACTGGACACATGCAGGTCTGCACAGCAAAGCAGTGCATCTCAGAGACTGACATCAGGATATCTATAAACATTTAATATTCTGCAGTAGCTTAATTAGCTTGGATTGTTAACATCTGTAGTTACATTTGGAGAAGAAAGCTGCATGCTTATTACCTTTGTGCRTTTCTCTGAAGCACCTGTGCAATCAGTTACATGCTGCAGAGGCTCGCGTGACAGCACCTGAACACAGACCTCCTCCAGCAGGTTCCTTGCCTCTGCATGATTACTGGAAAAGAGAACGGAAGAGGAAAATCACATGTGAAAAGAAAACAAGGAGAGAATGTGAAAGCAACCTTCATGCCTTCTTCCCCCAACCCTCCATCTTTCATAGTTTTTGTTGATACATCAAGCAATTTCATGACACATACAAAACTGCTTGCCACACCAGTGTTCTTGAGAAGGACCAGATAAAGTGCCAGGGTAATGGGGAGAAGAAGAGCATAAAGGAAAGCCTACACAAAGCATATGTGCTCAGCAGCAACTGGATATCTGAAAATCAGCTGAAAATCCCTATACCAAAGCGGGTTTAAATGTCCACAGCATAAGAAAACAAAATAAAAACATTTGAAAAAGATCTCTGTTTGTCTTCATTGCTCTGCAGGGCACGCCTTTTATCTCAGGTTTACTTTCAGTGGTTTGTTTAGTTGCAACAACCTCCGCACAGGTACTGTAAGATTTAGAAAAAATGTTTCTTCCCACTTTCTCTGGACTTGACTGGATTTGTGTTTCTTGAGGAACATCCCCCTGCTGTATACCTCCATCTTGAAAATGCCAGGGCACCCAGGTATTAAATAGCTTTCTCTCAAAATGACTTGAAGGTTGCTCTCAGATTTCAAGGTTGCTCTCAAACTACTCCAAGTTTTCCACCACCCTTTAGGCAATTCCACCTGGTCCAGCACACTGTCACAGGGCACCAGGAAGCAGATTTCTCTGCTGCCCTATGACACTCTTCACAGAGCATAACATACAGTTCACGTCTCATAAACTATTGGTAAAGAGATATCATCTGTTACCACTTTTTTAAAGCTGGGAAACAGCTAGATCCTGAAGTATCAGGATCTGGCCAATGAATGGTTAAGCTTTTTAAAAAAAGTAGGTGTAATTACCGTGATGAACTTTCTCAGTGCGCAGGAATGACTGAAGCATACAAGCCCAAACCATTTTTGGTCAACTTGCTATTTGCAAAGCTGTCATTAACAAAACATATTGTCTGTGTTAACATAATGCAAACAGTACCTACTGCAGAAGGCTTCTACCCTTACAGTCTAAATCATGACATATTCAACTAGTCTTTACCGTAAATGTTACCAAAAGCTTAGCACTAAAGAAATTCTTGTTGCATTCCAGATACTACCCCAGACCATCAACTGTTCAGATTTTTGTTCTCTGGGGTAGTGAGCAACAATTGAAAGAAATTAAAAAAATAAATGGGTCAGGTACATTGATTTTTAACCATTTTTGCCACAGAGTTTCACCTGCTGTTTCCAGAAGGACTAGTAGAGTCTGCTGTGCCACAAAACTATTTTTTTCTGGTCCACTGTAACTATTTGACCATCAGGACAGATCTAAGTAGAAATAGGCCTTCACACTCACATGCAGTCATCTGGTTGGCATGATCACAATTCCGCTTCTACTGATTTTTTGGGGCTGAAAAAAAAAAATCAATTTCCCTTCATGCCAGAGCACCAGAGTTATTTTACATTATTTCACCTGGAATGCTATTCCTAACCTTCACAGGCTAAAGAGGCTTCTGTGTCCTTTGAGTTTCAAATAGTTACTTGATTTAGTTTTTAGTACCTCAGCAGTATTCTGTTTAAAACTTGAAGGTGGAAATGTATGGTATCATTTTTCTCTTCTCCTTTTCAGGCCTTCAACTGACCTGAAACCTGCCAAAGAGAGCACACCTGTCCATAGCAGCTAATAGCCCAATAGATAAGACRCTTTCCACGGGGCTGGTGTCCATATCTGCCAGATTTCTTTTGTCTCCCTTTCACCCAAGATAGCCAAGACACCCCCATGTTTTATCACTTTCCTCCTCCTTTTTCCAGTGTGCAGTCATTTCCATCCAAAATGACTCAGACAAGAACATGGAAGTAAATATTCCTCGTTTCAAGTGAAGGGGGTGACTTGTCCGTGTCCAGGGCCCCATCCATCACTGTGCTCATAAACCTGCTCGGAGGCACACGCATGCTTTGCTACCGTGCCCAAGCCGCACGGCCCGCTCAGACCCGCGGACTGCGCGCAACTGCGGACAGACGGTTACGTTGGGGCCCAGTCCTGCTCTCTCAGGAATCTGCATGAGCTTTGCCGATTACTTCAACGGGAGCAAGAATAACGCCTTTGTGAATAAATGGGGGAAGGAAATCAATCCTGTTCTAAGCCGAATCCATAGGCCCTTTTGTACTTTAGATGGCCCTCTTTGGAGGAACGGCAACAAAGCTGCTGCCGAGAGTTTGAAACCCCAGTGAACAAGTCCCTCTGGGCTCGCTAAGAAAAGCTCACATATTCACTGCCACTCACTTGTTAGGCTCAGGATAAAAAAAGCATACCAGAATGCTGCCAATAGTTATCTATTTATATTTGGAAACTCAATAGTTTTATATGAACACAGGACCATTCAGGGGGAAAGTTTGCAAGTCCAAAATGAAGATGCTTGTTCTATTAAGCATAGAGAAATATTTAATTTATCTTACCACTTATTCATATTTCTCATTTTAATTACTTTAATTAAGCTCTCTTTAGGCTCGCAAGTATAAAGGGAAGGGGCTTTCTCCCTCCCCTTCTTTGTAGTAGGAATAGAAATTGCTCGCCAGGCAGGTTTTTCCGAATGCTCACAGCTTTGCTCTTTACTTAAATAAAAGGCCTTTGAAAGACAGCAGTGTAGGATGGTTCACCATAGATTTGAGATTTTTCTAACATCATTCCTACAGTGCTCCAATTTGGAGGGTTTTTCAGTCAGAACCTCGGCTGCTATTTTCATCCAGCCATAGATGTCAAGATAAGGGGAGTACACTTTGGAACTTGATACCAGAGTCATGCACATCATCAGGGATGTAAGGGGCGGTCATCTCATCCTCACTTTGTTGTTAGCAGAGACTGTCACAGCACCCACTGAATTTCTCTTTACACGTATTTTTAAATTCCAGGGTGAGATCTTGTTTCACTCTTTAACTTAATGTCACATTCTCTGCTTCTAAATTTATTTTTAAGCTCAAGTTGTTCAAAGGGCACTTCAGTGATATGGAATGGAAGCTAAATAGGTGTTGCTCTGTAAAGTGATATATTCCCTAAAACTGTTTCCAGCAGGTATTATAAAGCCTCAGCAAGCAAAATCTCAGGAGGCATAACTAGGTAATGCATCAACAAAGACACATAAAAACAAGAGGCAGCTGGGCTGTTATTAAGAAATGAAGCAGCAGCCGTTGAAAGTATAGGGTGTGAGTTAAAGGAAAAAAGCAATTTGGTTAAATAAAAAGAACACCAGCATCTGCATCTAAAGTGGAAAGCAAGAACAGCCATTAAAAAAAAGAAAAACCCTATTTCTCTTTGTATAACAGTCTTCTCTCTCCTAGCTGCATCCAGAGCACAGAGCAAAGTCTATGCCTGAACGGCTCTTCAAAGCAGAAATTTTCAGACATTGTTCCACCTTCACCGAAACCAGGAAGTTTTGGGGTCTGGGCACCTCCGAAARAGGCGGTGTGAGCTCTAACACTATGTTGATATCCACATGGGGGCACAGTTGTACTTGCATGAAGTCCCATTGAACCGAATGGTTCAATAGCCCTTCCTCAAATCCTGTAAACAACAGCAGGGCCTTTACTCAGTTGCCTTAGTACAGAATTTGGCATTCATCTTTTGTCTTATTTTATAATTTCTAACAAAGTTCTTATTCCCACCATTCCCAGCTTTGTTTTTCCTCTAAGCTGGTTCTTCATCTACAGTATCATGGAATACAGCAGGAAACCATGAATTGAGAGACTAACTGCTTCAATTTGTGTTTTCAGTGTATTAAAAGAAAATTAAAAGTGAAGCTTACAAGTCTCCAATGAAGATCACTTTTATGGAGGCGTACAGTAAAGAATCCAACATCGGCATATCTATAACCATTTAAATATTACACCTCTTAAAATTTGTTTTAATAGTCATGCAAATGTAACATTCATATGACTTGAATTGTGCAAATATGTTTGAAGTTCATGTAATCATTTTGTGCTCAGAACACTAAATTCATGTCCGGACTCTTCAGTACTAAAAAAAGCAAGCAAGCAAATTGGAAAGAATTACAACCGTGCAGATGCAGTACCTAATTCTATAAATAATTTATCTGTCCTAGTGTATTCCACATCCAAGTCAAGCAAAGACAATAAAAACTCAATTACAAAGCAACAAAAGATGGAGAGAAAGACCTAAGCATTTTACAGAAAGCACAAGAGAGCGAGAATGTAATTAGTATTTACATTGGAGTTCTTTTGGACTGACTGTCGTTATAGAATCAAAAGCAAGGTTTGACCCTCAGCCTCCTAGTTATGGTAATGCCATGCCCATTTAGGTTCCTTCAAACCATTTGGTAGAACTACTTCCTGACATTCAACAGCCAAACATCCTACACATCTCCTTAGCCCACAGTRTAGGTACCATCAAATGAAGTACCTGCTCTTTGCTTCTCAGTCTCATTCAGAGATAAGAAGAGAAGTTGTCTTGCACTTAGTGAAGGCTCCCATGGTCAGACACAATCTGCACAACATACTCATCTGACACTTCACCCAGGGTCACAAGAGAAGTAAGTACCCTCTTCTGACTGATTTCACCTGTCATATGGAAGAGCATCAATTCAGCCTCTTACAGCAAGCTAGTACCCTAAACATAACACCAGGTAGGTGTGTTTCAAAGAGCATCCAACTACCTTTCACCCCAATCTACAAGTCAGCTTTTTGCATTTCATCTTTCAGTGCCTGTCTTTTTTTTTTTTTTTTTCATTCTATGTAGTTAATGGCTCTGCCTGTCTGAAATTAACAAAAAAAATTTACACTCACACCCAAACCCCAGAAGACTATATATATGGCTTTGCAGATCCCAGGCTAGAAGAAATACCAGGTTTTCAGCTCTTATTGTGACTACTTCATACAAGGAAAGGTAAGGGAACAAGGCCCATCTTTTTTCACCAGACCACACCACCTACATTAAAATGTCTAAAATTAGCCTCTTTTCCTTCTCCAGAGCTCAGCTCTTTATTTCATAGTCTTACTTACCTACATTGTTGTGTCTTTTCTGGCTTTCTTTTTCTTTCCTACAGTCATATCTGTAGTCTTTTAAAACTGCTGCTTTTAATGTGCAGCAAGAGATGGGAGAGTAATTAGGGGCTATATTAAGCTTTTACATTCTTCAGGAATATGGAATATATACCCATGCCCCACTGTAGCCCAGACCATAGGCAGCTACTGACCAAAGTATTGTCTCAATATTAAACTGCAGACTAGAGTTACCATTCCAGTCTACAGATTATACGTCTCTGTCTATTAACCTAACATAAAAGTCACAGATTCAGCTGTTTTTCTTACTTTGCAACTTAGGAAAGGGGTTAATTTTCAACAGGGCACATGCAGTGAAAATTYGTGAGCCAATAAGTATTCAGTAACAAACAACAAAAAAAAACCAAACAACAAACAAAAAAAAGAGTGGGGGGAACTAGGAGAGACAGAGGGATAGATTTTTTTTTTAATAAAACCCATACACCTAGGGAAAGGACAGACCTACTGATAGAAGAAAGACAAAACCATCCAATTTCTATTTGTCTACAATAATCTTAATTTCTTGCAGAGTAATTTAAAATACTTATTTTCAGTCAAAACAAAAGCTATCAGAATGGATATTACCAAAAGAGATACACATTAAAAACATCTTAAAGGACTTTTTTAAGAGGCTCATAAGGGCCCCATCTAGTTTCCTCTGAAATCATTAGGATCCTTGCCATAGATTTTTTAGATGGGACATTAGGAAAGAACTTCCCTTGAGAGAAAAGAAAAAAAAAAAAAATGTTTTTCTACCAATTTATGACTCCTACAATTATGCAAGTAGAAACAAAATTTTGTGGCTAGCACTTGTCCTGCCATAACTCAGATATTACATAGCAATAATAGCAAGAAACTACCAAATACTGAGTAAACTAGTTTTCATATTTTAAAAGCAGCATTTACTGTGCATGCACACATTACATTTTAGAAAGAAAAGTACCATTTAATTTGTCAGTCTTTTTAAGTCTGACTGGAAACTTGACTCACCCTATGCCCCAAAAAGTCTTGACTCCACATTTACACAACACCCAGAAAATCACTGATGCTAATAACAGTCCTGCCAAGACCCCAGCCTTTGTTTGCTTTGAGGAAAGATGGTGGGAAAGGTGTCACAAAATCAGCAGTTATTCACTGCAGCTGAGCACCTGAAATTATTTGATTGCTCTCAGGGGTGGACCCTGACATGAGCTGGGAGAGGAGCTGCTCAGTTGGCTTCTGACCCCACTGAGGCAGCAAGGGCTGGGGGGGTGAGCTCAGTGGGAGTCGCGGTTGGCCTTTATCCCCTGTCCCACCTCTGAAATACTCTGCTGCGAGCCCCTGTCCATGCATTCCTGGCTGCTCCAGTTCCCTATCTGTCCGCGGTAAGCCCTGCTCAGCCAGCTCTGCCTGCTCCTGCCTTCAGCTGCGGTGCCTGGCCATAGCAAAGGCACTGGCCTGGGTCTGCATCAAGCAGCATGGGTTAAATAGGGTATTAATATCATTGCCTTCAGGCAGTTTATTTAAATTTCAGTGTAAGAACCAGATAACTACCAGCTGATGTGGAAGTGCCCCCACAAATATTTACTTATTTCAAACTGAAACTCTCAGTACTTTCAATTATCACATAYGCTTTTGAGTTCTGTGAATTTTTTAGATTAACAATGACATTGGTATAGGTGTATATATTCCCTATTACAGGCAGAAACATGCTAGCAGTAATAATTTAAAATTAAAAAAACAAACAAACAAACAAACAAAAAACACAACAAATCACAAATAGGGAGCCACTGAAATTGGTTATGAATAAAATGCTGGCAATGGGAAAAAATGAAAAATAGAGTTCCTCCCCTTCTTAAATTTAACGATTACCTTTATGAAGAGAAAAATAAGGTATTTCAGACAGATGTGTGACATTAAGACTGATGTGATCTTAAAATTTACTAAAATTTTGGAAAATTGATCACATACTGTTATAATGCATCATGGTGATGGTTGAACTTATTACAAAGAGAGAAAACAAAACCACAAAACGCACAAAATTTCCCAGAAATCTCATATCATCTTGTCCTCCCTTTGTCTTCTTCTTTTCTCCCACAACAACAACTCTACATTCAGAATGAGTGTAAGTGTAATAGCACTGTATAAAACCATGTCATTGCACTGTGTAATCTTCTTAAAAATTATTTTTTCCCATAGACATAT
This sequence comes from Oceanodroma leucorhoa, assembly GCA_030449065.1. Lineage (NCBI taxonomy): Eukaryota > Metazoa > Chordata > Aves > Procellariiformes > Oceanodroma > Oceanodroma leucorhoa. Next base: position 11,241,215 of record JASVER010000012.1, read on the forward strand.
TGTAAGATAAATTTCATACATCATTTTCTTAGTCTAAGCGATGTCTTGGTCCGCAAAGAAATCAATTAAGTAGAACAAAAGAGATACATATTCTTCAGTACTCGATTTTATTTATCATAGGGAAAACACTTTTAGTATGCACAGAGGACTGTAACTTACACCTAAACATGGTAAACTTTCATATTCTGTTGTATGCATGTATCTCAAGACATCTAGAAGGGAGCCTGTAATTGCCTGCATATGTCTCAACCTAATATAATTTTTATTGATTGAAACATAAGAGAAAAAATCTAACTTTTAAATTGAAAATCTTTGAAGCCCAAAACAGACTGGCATGCACTCTTTTGAAAGCATTTAAGAAGACTGTACACTCAGCTCAGCTTTTCTTTCTTTTTTTTTTTTTTTTTTCTTTTTTTGCTTTACGGGCTTGTCTATACAAGAAGGGATAATGGGGAGGTATATCATTCACAGTGAGCTGCAGCTCAGTAACTGCTGCATATTTAATGTTAGGCTGCAGCCATGGTCACACAGCCAGCTGGCTCACATCTACAGTGCAAATAATTGCTTCCATATTTGTGGGGATTTTCTTGATATTAAGCATTACATGACCATACTCCATGTTCCTTCTCCCCCCTACAAGCCCATCAGTACTGCAGAATTTCACCTGCTGCATACTGCAAACCAGAGCAACAAACAAACAAAACACATATTTACCAGTTCCCCTGATTCTTCTTTTGCCATGCCTCAATCCATCTCCTCCTTCCGCACTGGCAGTGCCCCTGCCCAGACCAGCCACTCAAGTAGAACTGGTGCTGTGTGCCACATTTGTCATTACCAACACAAGGGCGTCTGGAGGTACATTTGGTACTTTACTAGGGCCCAGAGCAGCTGCAGAATGCCAGCCTGCCGAAGCCAAGCCAGAGCCTGGTCACAGAGCAGTGACCGACCCATATGCAGCCACAACAAGGGGACAAGGCACAAAGATGGCTGGAGGAAGGTTTCTTGGGATAACTTCTCCCAAAGCCACTGCCCAAAGTTCAGGACTGGCTGCAGATGGTCAGCTAAGCTGCTCTGCTTGGCAACATTCAGCAAAACACAAAGACTCATCGATCAGCCAGAGCAGTAGCAGTTAGGAAAGATCAGGAGATGTCAGCATGGGACAACTGTAATGAGAACATCATTATTGTCCATGGTAGTAGGCAGGTGAGAAAATCTGGCCTTTCTTAACTAAACAAAAGAGGGTTGAATTCATTCTGTCAATGTGGGCCTTTCAAGATCAACCAGTAGTTTAGAAAATGTGTGAGGTCAGAGGATGGAGGACAACTGTACAAAGAACAGGATTATAGATACCATTAGTTGTCTTGGTGTAATTTGGGAATCACTTTTTGTGCAGACTCATCAGTAGTCTCCTAGAGATCGACATGACTTATCATCTACGCTGACAAGACCTTCTTAATGGAAACACATCTCTTATCAATGGGTCTGCCCCTATCATATTTCTAGGCTAATGATTAATAACAACTAGGATGGCATTTTGTGGTAAAAGCAACCACATGCTTTTGAATGAGCAAGGGATCACTTGTGCTTTTGCTCTGCTGCTGTTCCTGCAGTTCTAGGAAGAACCCATCCTAAATGTGCAGGATAATCTTTTCCATGAGGTTTGTTTTGAAAGCATGGCAAAGGTATGGACGTTATGCTCGTTATTCTGGGGGAAGTTACCTATCAGATGCTATCCTGACTAATAATGACTTTTATTGGACCACTGGATATTCGACAGAATGGTTTAACCATCAGCAGAGCAATTACATTTGGGTGAAGGAAGAGAAGCTGATGCTCTTTCACAACTAGGTTAATGCTTGCTAAGCAAGGTCTCCACCTGGTATTTTAAGGGCATGTTATATACTCCATAACACCTGTGGAAGCAGGAGAAAGCAGCTCTCTGGTGGCTGGAAGGCACAGCTTCAGTCAGGTTTACAAAGACAGAAGCAGCCAGCAGTCAGCCTTCTCCAAAATGACAGTTACAAGGGACACATCTAGCTCTTACTATATTCTTGTTTTACTTGCTAGATAAAGACTTGTCTTTTAAATTAAAGAATCCAATTTCCAGTGGTGTGTGTTTTTTCTTGTACCTTGTATAATTTTTCATGCATATTTCATGGGCAGTCTACGCAACACAACATGAATATTTCAAGTTTTTTTTCTGAATGTCAAGGCAAGTTCTCTTCTACTGTTTTGGATAAGAATATTTTCTTATTACTCTTTTTTTAAAGCTTTTTCCACTGAATAAGTAGGAAAATTAAGTATGAGTTGACATACAGGATTAGCAACTGTACTGCACAGAAGTCCTACTATGAAAATACTATGATCTAAAAATAAAATGATGTTTTGTTTTTCCAACAGTGTAAAGTGCCTAACTAATTTTATTATTGAAATGAAAAATATACAAAAGCACAAATGCATAGCCCAAAAATGAAATAAAAACTGTGCAAGAGTGCAGCGTGACAGTTTATTCACTCAAATCTGTGGAAAATAGGAAAGGTTCAGTCTACAGCCACACAGTGTCACAGTCTCTGCACCTGCTCAGCCTGTGGCAAAAAGCACAGCTGGGTTGGAGGACTGAAATGAGATTCTTGGGCCATTGCTCTTGATGTCTTTCCAGTATCTTGAACAGTGGAAGAGGACTGTTTGGGGTTAGGAAATGGCAGCCTCCCCAAGAAGAGCTCCTTAGGGGGGGGCCAGGGCCAGAGGAGGAATTATATACGACTGCTATCCCATGCCAAAGAGGCAAGAGGAAGAGGAGGAAGAGGATGTAACAGAGCACTTCTTTCTACAAAACTGTCTGCCCACTTTACCCATCGTCTATCATGGCAAGTCCCAGGTTCAAGTAGGCAGCCATGTACGCTCCAGCTCTATAGCAAGTGAGACTCATATGCACACGCAGCCCYGTCCCATCTCCACATAAGGGACATGGTCTGTTGTGTTCCCTCAGCTTTCCCTCCTTCCCATGGAGATCAGTGGACAGAAACTTTGCTGCTGGCTTCTCAGCCCTTTAATTTCTCAACGCGAAGAAATCCCACTAAATCCTGGTCTTCCTTCTCTCTCACTTCTGGGAACTGGTCAAATCTTCCTCATTTCTTCTTCTCCTCCCTCAAATCTTGCCCCCTCAGATGCAGATCTCATGGAAGATACCTCAATAATAAGCAGCAGCGCTTCATTTTCGGAGAGGCAAAGCCATCATGTTGTCACTGTGTTGGGAGATTATGGAGTCATCTTCAGCACAGGCATTTAAACCCAAGCTAGCCCACTGTTCTTGTCCTACACCCTAGCACTGTGCAACACAGATGCCTGAAGATAGGCGAGATGGATCCCACCTGCTCTGTCTCTTTTCCAGCATGCCTGAGGATCCACTGCCCTTCACTCTCTATATGTACCCAGCAAGTCCGAGAAAATAGGGACTGGCTCCTACACAGAAAAGGGGTGTGTGGATACATGGCTGTTCAGCATTGGGGTGTGGGAGAAGCAGGACCAATTATCAGGCCAATTGGCAGTTATATCTGCACTTCTGCAAGCATCTCCTTTAGCAGAAGAAATGAGAACAGGGAACAGATAGTTTCTTTAGGAAGACTAGAGTGAACTCAGCACCGTATATATTATGTCATTCACCAGAATGGTGACATTTGGCATAAATGGAAAGGCAAAACTCCCTGTTGTGGGATGGGTGACAAGGTGTCTATGCTTGGCAGTTTGGCTTTAATAAATTGCTTTCCCTATCTTTCCATCTTATACCCCCTGCAGACATGCACAAAGTTCACTATGAAATAAATGGAGTTTTGAAATGATTGCTGACAATGTCTTCATACTGATAWGTATTTTCATGGAATTATTCCACAAAATATCTTTTTCTTCCTTAGAGTTCATTGCCTAAGAGCAATACCAAGTTTTGTTTAAGGGCAAAAATGAAATACCTTTGTACAGCTGTAATGATCTAATCTATATGTGATTAAATGCTCCAGGAAATACCTTGCACGTTGCCTCACTGATACTTTGAAAAGCACTTAATAACACGCTATAATATTTGAAGTCCCAAAAAAGGGTATTTAGGAACCTGTTTCTTTTCAACCCTCTCAAGCTCCTATTGTCTGCTCAGGTTTTTATTGCAAGAGGCCCTCCTTCTTCATTGCTCCTCCCTCTCAGAGCTGTAATCCAGGCCATCTGCAGCCAACTGGTCGCTATTCTATGAACTGTAGCCCAGCACTGGTATCACAGGACCAAACACTGCGTGGCTCTTCTTACTACTAGCAACAAACACAGACCATACTAGAGATACAGGGGAGGACTGCTTCTTCATATCCTTGCAGGCTGAATTCTCAGACTCTTGCTTTTCATCTGAAGCTAATGGACAACCTGAATGTGATGGCCAGCACAGAGGCCACATACACATATAGGCACCTGTCCACACTCACACACATATAACAAATGTTTCTGCTGYAGAGCATCCTGGATCCTCATCTCTCCAGAAATAGGATAGCCTAAGGAAATCCAGGGCTCCCAATAAGCTGTTTTTACTGTCCCTGAGTCTCAGTCTAGCTGAAAATAGACTGATCCTGCTTCAGCTTAAACAAAGAGAAGATAGATAAGTAAGAAGGAGAAGGAGACTGGCTGTCATAGTGGGAGATAAACCAGTATGCAGTAACAGCGTAGTGATGCCAAAATACCGGATAGAATAAACCAACTTTGTTCATTATTAACTCCATGCTAACTATTTTACCACACTTTGAAACAGAAGTATGGAACAAACAATATCTTGTCAGATATATGTACTACAAATTGTATCTTGGCAACGCAGCTCACCTCACTATGCTCATTTCAGAAATTTTACTGAGAACCAGCTTCCTTTCCATCCTCCTTTAGGTAATCCCTCTGTTTCACTGAAGAAATGAAAGCATACCAAGAAACCTATGCAAGGAAGAAAGTCCTGATAGTGTCCTATTAACTTTACAGAAACAGACTGGTTACCTGTGAAAATGAGTAAAATTTTCCCTTCTGAACAGAAAGAACCTTCCCATTTATTTGTTCAATAATAACTGCATGTTAAAATTCCTCACAAAAATGTATACAAAAAGTTAATCTACTTCTCAAAAGCATTCTTTGCATGTTCCTCCCCCTTATCTTCCACTGCTTATSGTAGCCAGTAGTCCTGACATTTCTACACAAGCTTTTTACTAGTGTCCCAGTGTCCCAGCAGATTAGAACAAGAACATTAATTCTTTCTGTGTGTTTAAGTGTTAAAAATAAAGCATCAGATTTTCAGCTGACATAAATCAGCCTGATTACACTGAAGTCCAAAGAAAGCGAGGAATAACCTAGTGTACCAACCCTAGCTCACAGAAGCATATGGAAGTTACCCGTGCACTTCCTCCAGTGGGGTATGCCCATGTAGACACATATCAATACTGAGTCAATGGGAAAAGGCATACTTGCTTCAGCAGACTTTTCATCAGCAATACATTCATTTACCTGCACTTGATTCTAACTTATACTTGCTAAATTATAATTAAGCTAAAGGTGTACTAAAGAAATACTGTAACAAAGCTAATTAGAACCAGAAAGACCCTGTTCACCCATTTATGTTATTTGCAAAGGCAAGACCCTAAGCATGCCTCAGATAATGCTCCCTTGACTTTTACTCTGAGTGACAGCAGATTTCTGTACTCAGGATGAAATGCACAGGTCACACCTCTGTGCTGGTGTTACAGGTTGTCTGCAGACCCAGCGAAGTATCAATAAAACCAGCCAGAATATTTATGCTTTTTGTTAAGGATGTGACAGCTGTAAATGTTTTATACTTTAATGACATTATGAAATCTGAAAACCCCAGATCTTATGCTATGTGGGAGTCTGCGCTATTTGGGCCTTAAAGCCTTTGTGTTCTGAGYGCCTCCTGCCAAAACCATTGGCCAGGGGCAGAGCAGACTCCCAGGATTTACCCAGTTCCCCCCTCAGCGCTCAGAGAGGGTTGCAGTAGRTGACTAACCTGTCCTGAGACATATTCAGCAATGGAGTGTCCTTAAGCCAGCTGTTGCAGTGTTTCACTATCCTTCTTGATAGAAAGATTACCTAATGTTTAACTTTAAGGTTCCCTTACTGAAAATAAAGTCCATTACTTCTTGTCATATCTGTCATGAAGATAGGGAACAGATCATTCTTTTCCTCTGTGCATTAGCATTAACATACTTAAAGATTAATCTCATGTTTCTCATCAGACTCCTCTTCTTTATACTAAATACTTTTACCCTGCAAACCAAGTTATACTGACTTCTTATTTTTTCTTGTTCTGTTCCAGACTCTCTTCAATGGGTCTTGAAGAGCAGTGCCCAAGACTGAACACAGTAATCCAGTTGTGGTTCTCCCTGTTCTGTAAGATGCGTATACCTTCTAAACCAAACCTGTTGATACAACCTGGTATATCTTTTCCTGGTTTTCAACAGCATAATGGTATTTACTTCTGGTTTTATCCTCAACAATTTGCATGTCCCTTTCCGTGGACAAGCTACCTTGCTGTTCCCCTGCCTACCTTTGCATGGCCGATTATGCCTACCTAAACTTTGCACCTTGCAATTGTCCCTACTRAAGTTCGTCCTATTTCCAGGTAATTTCTCCGGTTTATCAACATCATTGTGAGCTCCAAGCCTGTCTTCCACCAAGCAGTCCCTCCCTACCTGGAGCTGGACAGGCAGCTGCAGAAATCTTCTTGAAACAGCCTTCCATCTTGATAGTGAACTACAAACTATCAGACTATGGCTTCCCAAGTAGATTGTTTCACCTTTTGATTTTTTCATCTAGGCCCCACTGTCCTAGTTTGTTGTGAGGACATCACATGAAATACTACCAAAACCTTCCTTAAAGTCAGGATACTGAGCATCTACTATTACTCTTTCTGTTACAGAAAGTAGGCAAATTTCTTCAGAATGAAAAACTCTGTTTACTGTTCTTTGTTTTGCTTCTATGATCTAAGTGCCTCCAAATATTCATTTAAATCATTAAGTGTTAGGTAAAATAGCTTTTCCAATGTTTTTATTGGTAATTATTGGTAAATCCATGGCAATTAAGCTTAGGAAGAGACTTTACCTACTGTTGTGGGTACAGTCAAAGATGAGACTCAACAGTGGGGTATTCCAAATTCTTCTTTTATTAAAAACATCAGTACAAGCTCCCTAAGGTAGCAATTTCTAAAGCTGTTAAGGTTAGCTCTTGTCACACATGGTTAAAAAAGTTGAAACTGTATCAGCCAAGCAGGCAGGAGAGCAATGAGAGCCAAACCTAGCCATGTTATGAAAAGGCATCTTACAGAGGAGAAGAGGTTGTGTAGTACTCCTTATTCCTACCTTTCAGAACTACAGTACTGACTAAGGGACAGAAACTGTCCTTGAACTTGTGGGTGGTTGCCTTCCACTCCTACTTCTGCTTTTCTGTGTGCCTTCTGGCAAGTCATTTAAACTTTTTCTGCTGCAGATCTTCTGTCTATATGATGGACATAATGATGCTCACTATCCTTTTTTAATGTGCTTTACRAGCATCAAAGATGAAAAGTGTTCTTTAAGTGCTAAGGTGTTATTTATGAATTACTTTCCCTGGGCAGGGGAAAGTGAAGTTTTAGAAAATGGAGTGGTTAAAAAAAAAAAAAAAGAAGGTAGCATCCTATATAACGAAGGTAACGTGCCTGAAAACCTAAGGAGTTTTAGAGTTCATTATTGTGTTGATAGAGGAAAACAAAGATATAAGGTATGCCTTTAACCCCCCCTTCATTTTACCAGCTGTCCCATGCAACCTTTAATTGCTCAGAAGAAATAAGAACATAAGGAGAAGTGCATTATCGGTTGAGAAAATACATGTGCCATTAAGTTTTGCTGTACCATACTCCCTTCCTCCACAAACATTAATTTGAAATCAAGATTTATGCAGTTCAGTGTCATTTTTCTTAAGATTATTTTTTGCCATAAACTTAAGTGTAGATCTTGTCTAGTCCTTGACAACAGAATATAGGCTATTATCTCAGGAAACAGCAAGCAGTGCGCATAGCTACAGTGGTGGAAGAGAGCAGAACAGTTTAAGCAATTTAACCCTTAACAATTAAACTTTTCCCAAGAAACCATGTGAATTATAAAAAAAAGAGTCTCTACAGTAGTAAGTCAGTTACATATATTTTATGACTCCTTGTGAAAGAACGTATGAAAAAATAAGAGGAAAGGGAAGAAACAAGAAAACGGCTACTGATGAGCCTTGAACAGACCTGTCTTTCAATATAACTTACCTAAAATATTTGATTATATTTTATTTACATCTGTTGCATCGCCTTGACTTGAACACCATCAGAGCATGCTGTCCCACCACATCCRTTCATATTCCTCGAAAATGTGAAGTAGCTGTTGAAGCAGGAATACAAAGCTTGAAATTTGAAGTGGAGGCTTTCTTAATGAACTTCAGAAATGCCCAACACTCGCTGGGATGTGGTCTTCCTCTAAAGAATTTGTCAAAGCTATATAATTAAGTGGTAACATTTGTAAATCCCATTTGCTAGAGTGTCACCAAGTTCAAATCAGTAATGGAAGTGTTCTTTAAGCACCTAACAGATGATGTAGATAGACCCTTTTCCACACGCTTGCATTTCTAATGTACTTCAAAGAGAAGAATCTTCTGCTAGCGTATGGCCTGGATAAGGCATTTGGTATTATGGAGTGCTAACCTGTGGGATGTGAAGCAACTCTATAGGGGGGAGGTGGTTTCCATCTGCAAGTGCAAAAAGTTAGYATTGTGTTTGTGTATCCTCACCAGAGCCTTAGTACTTATTCTTTCTTTCTTAATTTTCTTTATTGGCATATACTGTGAGTTACATATTTCAGTACTACTCTTAGCTTTGCCATAACAGTCAGTAAGTGGAAGTCCATTTCTAATGTTTTGTTCTTTCACATTTTCCTCTTCTTTTATTCTGTTAAACTTTCCATTATTCCCCTCCAAYATGAACACCTGATTATATCTCCTTTTAAACATGCTCACTTCTGCTCTCCCTTTCACTCACCAAGCACACACACTCATTACCAACTATTTTCATCAACTTATCCACCAATTTTAAAGACAGGCCACTGTGATGGCTAGTTATATCCTTTTCCATTTTTTATTTAACACAAGAATTTGTCTCCTGATTCTGGTTTTTGCTGACAATGCAGTATATTGGCAGTAAACTTTGGGTCCAAGACCATTCTCTTGATATATCTCACTATTATGTTGTAGAGTCTGGACTATATCAGCTAAACTATCTTTGAAATCCATTGCCAGCTGAGTAGGTTCCAGCTGAAATGTTGTTTCTCACTTCAGTGTGGATACTAGAAGTTTCAAACATGTCTTTCCTGCCTCCCACTGAGTCACAAATGTTACTTTAAGAAGAATCTTTCATTTGAATACRGATAGACTTCATAATGGTCCATCCTCTTCTAATGGGGCAGGATCCTCAGACGTTGACGGTATACAACACAGCTTCAAGAAAATATTGTCTCGTGAATGGGGTACTGTCCCAAATGAGACCGTATACCTCAACAAGAGAACTTGAAGAACATATTCCATACAGTTTTAGTTGTGCCTTAATGCTTTTCAGAGTCTGGATAACGGGAGTAAGCCTTCACTACGTGATCAGACAGCTCTATCTGTTTGTACAGCAATTGCTCAGCAGATAATTTGTGTCTCTGGATTACAGTGTGATAAACTTGGAAACAAAATATATCCCCTCATCCACGCTACATCAGAGCAGAGCTCTCAGTTACACTTGCAATGCCACACTGAGAGTTTTGGTAGTGAAGAACTACTACTACATAAATTTGAGATATCAGCTAGGCTTCACCAGTACCATCCCTCATAGCTTTAGATATTTTCATCAGGAAAAAATACTGGAAAACATTTGAATTTACAATATTATGTATCCAGATCTATAGCTGAGCATATGTTATGATAATTTAAAGTGTCAGGATAATAAAATCATGTTGGGCAGATTATTTCTGCCAGCTGTTTGATATAAGTGTTTGATTTTTCTCAAGGCATAATCTCCGCATTTCAAGTTAATGGGTAGTCTCACTCATAGATTTCCACAACATGGCCAATCATAGCTTAAGAAGTAAATATAAATCAACCACACTAACAATCCTCTCACAATCAAGCAATCAAACAACTCAGCTCCTCATCTGTTATGARCAAAGATTACTGAGCTCTTGCAAAAACTCTAAGCTTCCTGTTCCAAGACTGGTTTCCAGTTCAACACTGTTCCCCTCTTGGATAAAGCTCTTCAGCTAGAAGAAAAAAAATATAAGCCAAAAAGCTGTCCCAAGTCTAGCCAACTCTATCATGGTATTTCCTATTATAAACAAACTTTTGGAATCACATATCAAAACTTGATATCTATATTGTTCTTTCTTTCCCCAAATTAACCTTGTTCTTATCCTTCAAACTCACTCTATACAATTATCTTTCAGGAATACAYTATAGTTGCCATTATATATACACATATCATCATTGTAATGATGGATAGTATAAATAAACTGTAAGCACACATTCCATCTAGACTTATACTGATGTGCATTTGCTTGTAGCATTTTGTCAGAGACACTGCTGACACACACTGCCTACTAATTAAAATACCACTCACCTACATGTAGGGATGATGCCTGGTATGCCCGATGGAAATGAAGAATCTTTGTCACACTTGCTCCTCCTTTTGGCCTCGCATCCCTGTTTTGAAAGTAAACCTAGTATGAGACCTGGGCTTAGATGAATCCATCTTTTAACAAGAGTCTCTTACGCAAAGAATTTCACTAGATTTTAGTCATTCTATATTATTCTATATTTATATTTTTCAGAAAGACTGGTTCCATTCTTTTTCCCTTCTTGCTAAAACATCCTACTTCCTTTTGAGGTATGCATAAAAAACCCCACCAATCTCTTATTTTCCTGTGCTGTGTTCTTCCTCACCAGCTGGATGAAGAATCATCAGTAGAATCAGTGATGATGATTTTACAGGTAACCAAAGACCATATTTGTGCTTTTCTGTTAGGCCAGAAGCCATTCAGCACCTCAAGTTTTCCAGTCCAACAAAACCTGTATCAGAACTCTCCAGCTCAGCCTCTACAGCCATAGATTGAATTAATGTTCAGAGGTACATTTAGGTGCTCTTCCAGATACAGGTTTTCACAAGCCTCCTTTTTGCCATTTTCCTTTCCCATTTTACTCAGCCGGGGGGCATTGGTTCTTTCAATTATTGCTTCTTCAGGGGGAGGRTTTTCATCTCTTCTGACACCACAGGCTGTGAGAATCTATAAGATCCACCATTGAGAGCCATTTCCTAACCCTTGCCTATATTATTTTCATCTGCAAAACTCATTAGACGCCTTAGTAAGAGCCAACAAGTCCATAACTACACTAGATTGTATTTAAATTTGTCAAGGGAGAGTTTATCTTATCCTAAGATAACAGTAATTCTCTGAGTTATTAAAATGTCTCCCTTCTTCATTTGTATTATCTTTTTGATCCCTTCTGTCTTACATTTTCAGACTTCTATCAGGTATTTTCATCAACAAAATGAATTATTATTTTAATAGTTTTCTAAAATACCTCAAAGTCTGTATTTAATGGAAAAAATAAGTCGGCAACAAAAAAAGCAAGCTATTTAAAATAGAGTGTGCCACTACCAATTCCCTATGCTGTCCTGAACTGCCACTAAAAGAAAGTGAAACTAAAACTAAATAAAATAGAAAGACATTTTCCTTCCTTTTTTCTCCATAATAGAAGATTCAAAGATTAGTATACAAGAGCAGTGGAACACATAGCACTTCTACGGACTTCAACAAAAGCACCTGCAGAGAATAAACAACAGTTTTCTGCAGACAACTTCTTAGAGGCCAAAGTATTCTGCAGACGAGACCTCTGAACAGGCTGTCGGCAAACCCCCCTTGCTAAAGAGCCCTCACACACAGCTGTACCCACCACCCTCTGTGGAAGGTAATGCTTCCCGCTTCCCTTAGCAACCTTTTGATGGACCAAAACTCAGCACCAAAAGTAAGCTCTCCAGACTACAAGAGAGTCACCTGTAGTAAGGGCATGAGCTCATATGTAACAACTGGTGGGTCCACAGGTGGGGGTGTGGATGAGGGCCCTACGTGGGGGGTGGTGAGGGCCATCAAGGCCTACTCAGGGCCCTGACATAGAGTAAATAATAAGCAAATAGAGAATTCAGCCAGAGTCAGAAATAATAATAATGAAACAAAAGACATTACTAGCTTTGCATGAATTTCAAGACAAACATTTGAAGAAGATCCTTGGGTAAGATACCGTGCTTTGGGAACCATTAACTGAAGTTCTGAAGACTGTCCTTTAATGATTTGGACATATAAAGCTTGGTGGAAAAGAAAAGCACGCAGAAAAATGCATTCATTTCAAAAAACACAGAGAGTATATCTCACCTGTTTTGGTACGCTATTCTCTAAACTATTCAACCAGTAGCCACAGACATATCTTCATGCGGCCTAGGAAATATGCTTACACAAAAGATTCCAGAAGACCAAAGTCTTTYTCCACCACATCAAGAAGCCATGCAAAAAAGTATGCTGAAATAGAAGATGAACTCCTCGTACTTGCACAGACCTATTTACTGGTTCAGTGCATATTTGTTCATCTTAGTTTTTAACAAGAAACAGAACACAGGTCACTGGGCATTTTTTTCAACTAGGATCCAAATAGTATGACTTCATTTATTTTTTCCCACACTATGACCCTATCACATAAAAGTTTTCACAGGAGAAAATACTCCAGAGTATTTAGAATAGACTTGGTAACCAACCACCAAATTAAGAAGAAAAGCTGATGATAAGAACAATCTGACCTCATCCTGGCAACAATGTTAGTTGATCAAAGCAAGTCAGAGATGAAGAACTAATACATGAGACTTGCCAGTAACTTCAACTCCACTTTCATCAGTGGTGAGTGAGTCAACTTCCAGCAAACATATTACCCTATTGGCAGGACCAAAATAACCTTCATATGACTGATAGACTGCCTCTGAAAGGACAGCTGATTTTGATCCCTCGAGTACTTTAGAGGGCTGTGTTTCCCCAATAACTTGAAGAACATAAAGTTATAAACAGATACATGGTCAGATCACAACATCCTGTATGCTAGTCTGCTTTTTTCAGTACATTCAGGCTATTCAGTAAATAAGCATTTGGAATGTAACAGTTTAGGGGTAGGAAGGGAAAAAAAGGCACCAATGATGACAAACACCAGGGCCATTAATCTCCTCAAAGCTACCTGCCAGATCTTGGCAGTAGAAGCAACAGACTTGTTTTTTTGGAAAGGACGCAAATACAGTACTGTGGCTGATTACTTCTCCAGATATATTGGTTTGGCTCTACTTATATAGACCTCACTGGCACACATTGTTCAGAAAGTAAAGTAAATACTTGAGAAACATGAATTCCTCATGTCAGATAATGGGCCTTTAAAACAATCAACATATTTACATAGAGCTTTTACGTTAGACGTTGTCATAGTTTATGTTGCCCCCAAAGCAATGGAAAAAAGGTAGAGATGAGAAGGGCATGAAACAGCACAGATTAAAAGAAAAACAAAAACCATAAACTTTCTGCAAAAATTAATGGGTTGATACAAAACACTTCTAGCCAGTCAACAACCATTGCACCTGGATCTGCTCCTGCAGAATTTCTAATGGTAAGAAGATTAAAGATGATTCTATCCATGGCACCCAGACTGCCTTAAACTAAATGTTCCAGCTCAAAGGAATGTTGAACATGAGAAGGTGAAATAAAAATCCATCAACAACAAATGTCAATGCTTGGCACAGAGCAAAACCACTGCCTGACCTGAGATCGGGGACTGGAGCTCTCAGAYATGTGGAGCTATTCAGAATTTAGCAGATATTCTTAGCCTCCTTTCTGTGAGGATTCACAAGGATTTCTTTGGAGGACCTGGACTCATCTGGACTATTTTCCAGTTCAACAAGGAGAGAATCAAGGACCTGTTTGATTTCCTTAATGAAATGTAAACTACTTAGGAGACTTCCCACAAGACCACATCAGAAGTAAGAACTATCCTCCTAAAGAACTGATCTTAAAACCTCTCTCTATGTGTATGCTCTATACACACGTGCACGTGTGTTTGTATTTTAGAAATGTTGATTTCTCATTTTAAGTTTTAATGTGATTGCCAGACAGAACCAGGATATGTTATAAGCTTAGGATAATAAACAAGGCAATTTCAGGAAAAGGTTTTTCCTAGCAGCAGCACGAGCCACGTTCTTATTTAAAACATCAGATTACATCAAATATTTCATTTTGTATGAGATCACCCATATCAAAACATTACCATTTTCTAAAACAAAATACTGCTTTTCCTATTGGGAAACGTTTATGTTAAGCTCTGTCAACCTGGGCTGATGCAGTGCCTTGTACTATGAGGATCTTGTTCTTCCCTCTGTTGACAGAGGCCTTTCTTGGTTTTGAATAGTCAAACACAGGTACTTCTTGAACTGAATATACAGTCCTATCCCAGAGTACAGCTAACCCATATCTGTCATTTTATAAAACAAATTAATCTGACTTTAAACCTAGACGCTTCAAAACCCTAAAACAAAGGAACACCCTAATACATCTTACATGTAGATACGGAGGCTGAAGGCCTGCATGGTTTATCTTCTTCCATCAGGTTTTCTTCTTATTAAAATTTTTCTCACTGTGAAACAAATTATTTCAGCCAATATTAAACTATAATATTACTAAAACTATAAAAATTAAACAACAAAAATTAGACTTCAGTAAGGGGTGAAATAGAAGCAGGTGCTGTTTGCCCATGCATCTCCACTGGCTGCTGTTTTACTAGGAGTTTCTGGCCATGTTGTCTGAAGCCCCATGCTCTTCCAGAGCATTTGTGCAGGACCATAGGACCAGTATCCATGGACACAATGAGCCTGATGTTTCCCCAGCACCCCACCTTCTGCTTGTGTTTTGCAGAAGTCGCCTTATTTAGGTGTGCTGTGCATATCAAAACAGGGCTTGCAAGGGATACAGATACAAGAACAGCCACTTTGTAGTTCCCAAAGCTGGCCGAGTCAGCTACCTGTTCAACACAGCCAAAACATGTTCAGAAGCAGAGCTGTAGTCATGTAAACAACTTTACTGTTGAAAATGCAAGTGTGTATAAACTTCCAGCACTTTGAGGCTAAGCATCAATTTAGTGGATGATTTGAAGATCTGAATTTTAACTTTAGATGTTTCCAGGAACAGTTAGAAGAAGAGCTAGATAACCTGAATCCTGTGGTGGATTTAGTCCAAAGAGCCTATGCTTCCTTTGTAATTTTGAAAATCTGCCCCTGCTCTTGAAGAAAAAGAGGAAAACTTTTTCTTTACTGTCAAAAAAAATGTACTACTTCAGAAGGACTCAATAAAGCAACTCCACACTGATAATATTCTGAAGAAGTAAAACCTTTGCCTCTGCAGCAGACATAAGATCTCCCCTGTAATTTTGTTCTGTTTGATGGATTTTAGTTCACTTGAAAATAAAACATGTAGTTACTTGGGATCTGCATGATACATGTTTACCTAATTCATTTGCTACTCAGTATTTCCATTTCAGGAGATTTGCTAAGATTTTTGGCCCTGACAGGTGTCCCTGAAAGGAGTGCACCTTCACTAAAAGTCCAAATCTTGCCAAAAATCATAGTTTCATAGGCCCATAAAATACTGAGGCTGAATGTGATCATCCTAGACTCCCTTTCAAGGTCTCCCAAAAGAATAGGGACTGGTGTGGGGGTGAGAGGGAAAGCCTCCAAAGCATCTTTCCAGCTGTAGGTGGGCTGACAGGTCTCCTGGACATGCCACCTCCCTCTTGCACGGCCACATGTGGGGCATGTAAGGCCCTCTTCACTCCTAACTTCGATGCCTGCAGAGGCATGGGAAGTCTCTCTTTCAAGATGGGGGAGTGCGCTCACATGCTCTCTCTGTCCAGAGGCACAGAAAAATCCAGAGGATGTTGCAGGAGGAGCAAGAAACTCCTTGCCAGTCTCATCAAAATAGGCTTGTGTATCCTTTCGCTGAGACTCTATTATGTCTCATTACTTCAGTTATTCCACAACACTATTTAATCCATTTTCATCATTTTAACACCGTAAATTTGCATACCAGGAGGAAGCAAAATTCAAGAACTTACCAGGTCCACATTCAGAACTGAAGTACAGATTGTTTCTCATCACAGTTAGGGACACACAGCTATTTCTGTGTCAGCCAAATCAACGCTCAGACATCCAAAACAGAAGTCTGAGAGTTTATTTCCTTCAGCAATCCAACAGAGGGTTAACACGGGTTGGTTATAATCATACATTTATGTGTATAGTTTATATATATATATATATAAAACCGACATTACACTATATATATATGATACATACATCTCTTAAAGCAAAGTCAAACCTGTCATCAGCTGACTCCTTAACACAGATATATTACTTTTAAACACACTTGCCTAGAAGAGAATCTGCACGAGGGAGTACTGGTATACAAGCACAGTGTATCCTGTATTTCTGTAGAAGATTACCTTACCTCCCTCCATTTCCTCTAAAATCTTGGTAGAAGAGGAAATTAAGGGAGACAAACTGAACTGTGATGCTTAGGGAGTCCCTTGAATCTGCCTGTCACAGTTTTAAGCCTGCTCAGGGCCTCAGGGGAGTCTGGCTGTTCTTACTCCTCCTCTGCCAACCAGACAGTAACGGCCCACTGCTTTTATTCATTACCCTGAATGTAATGCACTAAATTTAACAAGTAACACACTCAGCGGGAATTTATTGGCCTTTTGCAGCATGATTGCAAGGTAGGATATGGATATGGATTCCAATTACTGCTGACACCCAGATAAGAGGAACAAAGCCTATATATGATTGTTATTAATCAAAGGTGATATCTGGTATTACGAAGAAAAGAAAAACAAACCAAGAATAATTTAAAAATACTTAACTAAGTATTTTTTTCTATCAAAATGTCAGTTGTTCCAAATAAAATTATGCTGGTATTTTCTAGTTAGGAATAATAAAAAGGATAGCATATTATACAAAAATGGCCAGAAAGAAAATGTAAATAACAACAGTTATTGATTATAAAATGAYATGTAGAAAATTCACATCCCAGGAGATGTAATAGACTGTGAAAAGCCTAAAATAAAAATATGCATACGTTCACTGCTATAGAAGTATTAGTGATCACTAAACAAAATAAAAATTCTATGTAATATATTACAGAGAGCTGAGATTCATATTCATCTGACAGTATTAAAAGATGGGATAGGAGAAATTAATTTTTCTTGTTCACATCTGGAGATTAAATAAGTAAAATATGAATGGGCAAAGACAAGCCAAAGACCACTGCATCAAAATTCCAGAAACCAGCAGATGTGAAACACATGTATATCTCTCCCAAACCTCTCCCAGGTGAGTACAGAAACTAACCACTTCTTAGCTATACATGATTGCATTAATTTCATAACACTGCAACCCACAGCATATTGAATACTACAGACATTCAGAGCAGTAAGAGGCAAAGAATTGGGAGTCATAGTGTTTAGAATTGCCATTCAGCTTGGACCTAGAAGAATAAAGTCCTTTCCAGGCTATCTAAACCATTGAGGTCAGCAGAGTGCGACCAGAGAGCTTGTGAAGTTTCTGATTACTATCTATTCCCAATATTCAGGCTGAGCACATCAGACAAAGAATATTTTCTGGTAGCAAYTCCGTTCCCTTTCCTAACCATAAGCAGGATGGATTACTTTTCAAAACCAGTCACTTAAAAAAAGGATAAAAATTTCTGAAAAAACGGAGCAGTACAATTTGCTTGAAATTCAGTTGGTCTGCTATCCACAAACAGGCTACCTCATATGCCTACAGATATGACTTATCTATTAGTTCAAAAATTTATCAGAGAAGGGGAAAATGATGTTGCAAATACCACACTGGCCCTTCCTGGTCCAATCCTACAACTCCTTCCTGCTTCTTGTGAACCTATTCCCTGTATGCTATTTATTTCCCAGTCCCTTCAATACCGGTAAAAGCCAATGTATTCGCACCCTGGAAGCAGAACTGACACCAGCTGTTGCCTCAAACCAACCATCATGAGCTTTTCAGTGGGACTCCCGGAAAGGAATCTGATGCAATAACTTGCAGACCAAACTTAAAAGAACTTTGACAATTCTCCTATCCTTAATTAAAGACTTTATTCTGCAAGACATTATTATCATGCTATCTGCATGAGACATAGCATATGTATAAAACTTACTGCACATATAACCTGTCTTAGCTTGCCTTTTCTGGGGTGCTCTCCCTCACCTGTGAAAAGCAAGAGACCAGTTTGCTGATGCTGAGGATTATATTTTTCACCTCTCTTGTGAGGAAAAATGCCAAAAGCAGATCAGTGATCRTGTCTTACATACACAAGAGAGATAAAATACAAGTATAAAGATTTACACATCAAATAAGGAGGGGAGACAAATCTTAATTTTAATGAAGACAATTACTTAGTGAAACAGAAAAGCAATCATGTTTTCTCACCTCATTTTTGCCATTTTACCTGGTATATGAAAGTGTTTTGAGACTGGGTACAGCAGGGGAGAGAAGAGAATAAATAGAGAGGAATAACATATTTTTAGGAAAAATTACTTTTTAAAYACACCCTATACACATGATATATTGTATATTACCTATCACATGGTATTTGCTATGTGAGTATGAATGATGGATTGTATGAGAGCATAAAATCATTTTTTTGCTGCATTTGATGCTGTAAAGTATTACTGATAAATATTTGATTACATATATACATGATTTCAAACTGAGAAACAGTTGGGTCAGTGATGCAGCCTTGGGTATCAAAGAGATCTTTTATTTTTATTAATAGCTCTAGCATATTCTTGTAACATATGAAGTTTGTCACTGAGGCAGAAATGGAAGCAGCTAAAATTTTGATTCATCAGAGCATGCAGACAGGTATATAACTTTAAGCTTGAGAGTAGTGCTCACCAGAGCTTTGTAAATAAGGACTTTACTAAGTGATGACTTAGTAAAATACACCATTTTCCAAACATTGGCTTTAGAGAGCTTTTGGACCCCGAAAGAAGGGTTACTTCTCTAGTCCTTTAGCTAAAATGTATGCTGGCCTTTTACAGTCCTTGCTCAGAGTAAAATAAATGCACAGAAGCTATGTTTCTGTGATTGTGTACACATTGTTTTGTAGAGAACATGAAACAATTGCTGTTTCTTCATATTGCAACTAGATGCTTATATGGGAAAAAAACCCCAAGGGTGGCTATTGTAGCTTGTCAGTATYGCAACAAATGTTAAAACTCCAGCCTTTTGTTCCCAAATGTTAATGGCAAAAAAACAACAACATGTTCTGAATAAGATTACAATTTAAAATGGTAATGATACATTTGTCTCAAGAGAATTTGTATTCTGTCTGCAAATCAATCAAGATATGGTGAAACGATTTAGAGAGAAATCACAGCTGAATGCATAAAATCCTGGAAACAAAGAATGGTACCTGCATACAGGAGACAGCTGGCAATGCCCATCGATGGACAGAGAAATACATTTCTCCTTAGTCCTGTAAATATAAAACCTCRTCAATTCTAGTAGTTTCTGCCACATATGACACAATTTTTGTTTACAGCACACCATCAAGAAAGATACTGTGCCCTCCATATTTTTGCTAGCACATACCATGCACGTATATTAGATCAAGACTCTCATGATTGGAAAAAAAATCATTGAAATGTGGATCAGGTTGATAACTTCAATGCAAAATATTATCTTCTCTTTTTTTTTCTGAATTTCTCACAATGCTTTTAACACACTAATCCTTAAAAATCATTTAAGCAATARGAGTAGGAGAAGGCGTTGCATTGGAAGGGAATAATTTCATGCCTCAGATGTGTTGTGAAGCATGAGAACGAAGAATGAGTGACTTCAGTCACCTGAGAAGTGCAATGATTCCCAGAAACACACTGCCTAAAGTATCTTATTGCTATTACTGCATGGAAATTATTTTAGAAAAGGTCACACCCATGGAGCTGGTAAGAATGATTAGATATGAGTGATTAAGGTGGCAACCATACAGCCTATAATTCACTGTTTAATAAAGAAGTGAGTTCTCCTATCGCGCTTTTAAAAATATAGTGCACATTTTAAAGATTGAAAAGAACCTCCTTGCTCTGTGCCACCCTGGCCAAGCATGACTGTCAAAGCTCTGCTGCAGCAGCTGAGAAAACTCATTGTTCAAGCTGCTGTATCTATTCCAGAAGACTTCCACGGTGACATTTATCCAAACCCAAAACAAGCATTCAGGAGATGCAAAGGTGTTCGTGCCGACTAGAAAGGCGACTGCAAAGGTGAGTGTCTGATGCTGGCCTGAACTCAATGTGCAAGATGCCGCCATTGGGAAGCACCCATTTCCCCTTCCTCTGAGTGATGCCTCTGCCCAGGACCATCCCTGAGAGCMGCCATGGTCTTCCTGGGCTTGAGAGCGCCAAAGAAGTAAAGCTACGGTTGGGAGCAAATACTTCAAATTTTATTGTTCCTTTTGTTGGAACTTTTATGTCCATTTTGTTTCTTTTACAATAAAAAATCACTTCCACTCTGCAGAGCTGAAACAAAACGATGTCTTAYTTATGCAGATTTTGTATTTAATAAAAAAGAGGTTTCATAAAACGTGCAAAAATGAAACTTTAAAAAAAACATCCTTCATTACATGGATAACAGGCTGCAGTTTGGTTTGCTGATGCATCATCTCACGGATTCTACTATGGCATATTATCAACTATTGAATGCAAACAACACTTCAATTTTGGAAAAAAGAATAATTTTTCTTTTGAAAAAATTTGAACCATAGTTAGTTTCTTAAGATATATTATGAATCTAAAGCTTCATCTTTAAAGATCACACTCTGACTCTCATTCTTGGTATATGTTGTAATTTAACCCTACTAGACACTGTAACAATATTTTCTTCCTTATTCATGTCAATTTATGAATTACATCATGCTTGACCATTAGTTTCAGGAGAGTTTTCTTTAATTTTACGATACTATTTTTTTCCATTTGCCTCATAATCTAAGCAAAAACAAAAAAAAAAGCTACTATAAAATGTAAAGAACCAAAGGAAAAAAAAAAAAGTAGTTTCTGACTTTAAACCAGCATATTTTGTACTACTGCTAGTCTGTTATGGATCTGAGGAACTGATCCAAGTGTCTGAAGCACTTTCGACTTTGCTGTTACAATGAAATATTTAAATTAAAGGACTTATTTTTGCTCCCCTTGAAGTACTATTCAAAGTACCTCATAAGGATAAAAAGTGATAAGAAATCAAAAGGATGAGGCATGCTTGAAGAAGCATTGTCACAGCCGACTCAAGGTACATAACTCAGACATGATTCCATATAACTAAGTTYAGCAGCCAACATCCACCACAGAGGCAATACGTAGAGGCAGGTTCTGTCAGAGAGTAGTAAAGAACATTTAATTAGGATGTATAAATTTAGAAGGTGCAAAGACTCCCATCATTTCCAGCCACATTGTACTGAAATCTTTTATCAGTAAAAACAAACATTTGCATGAATGTCACAAAATAGAATTGGGGTGTGTGTGTGTTTGTTTGTTTCCATTTATTTTTTCTTTTGTAGACATGCCGTAAAGTGGTGGCGGGGGAAGTTTTAAACAGTGAAGAAAGTCTCACATGCAAGATAAATTTACAAGGCATTACTGATTGCCAGAATGCAAGAAATGCTGTAATTTACTCCTAGCTTGAACCTCTTCTCTTGTTCAATTTTTAGCAATTGTTCTGGGAATAAACAGAAGCAAGTGTGTTGGTCTCAGCACCTGCGAGTAGGCGAGATCCTGCAAGTCTTTGTCTTTCACATTAGGGAGCATCAGCTATGGAAGGACTTTGGGGACTCGGAAGGACTTGACAGCTTTGCATCCTCTGGAAGAGACTAATTTGCTGCCAGTGGTGGTAAATAGTATATATTGTGGTGGGTAGTGGGCTTAATTACCTACAATAATGGTTCTTGGTTTAAGAACTCAAGCTGCTCAAGCTGGAAATCATGAAATGATGATGATACGCTATTCCTGAGGGTTTTTTTCCTTTCTTTTTCTTCTTTTTTTTCTCACCTTGTGAGCTGGTTTCCATGCCCTCATTTGCAAATGATGTTGGGACAATCTCAGGTTGCTTTAGGCCAAATATTCAGATTTCTTATCTATATTTTATAAAACTTAATCCCACTGGCAATATTTGCTTGATTTCTCTAAAGGTTCCAATGAAAACAGTGTTTCATTTGGCTTTAAACTGTTATCACAGATGAAACATTACAGGACTATGCCAGGATATGAGGGCCAGACACCGAAACCAACTCTAAACAAAAACTGAAACTACTTGGTCTGTTTATTGGTTAWAAAACCTGCAAAAAAAAGGAAAATAACCCTAAAAAAAAAATTAAAATTGCTTACACAAAGAAATAAATTTTCAGTGATTATATTTATAATGGAAAATGTTCCCTTACAATGGCTTGATAGTAAGTGTACTTCTTCTTTTTTTAAAGTAATATACCACTGATATGTTGTAACATGCTGCTGATSTGGTACCAACCAGCTTCCCAACTCAGAGCTGTGGGGTCCCAGCCATGGCAATGTTCATTAACACCCAKCAGTTGGATAATTTATCAGGCAACTGGCACACGGAGTTTTACATCTCTCTTCTGTAATTCAAGGAGGACCTTCCCCTCTGGCCCACTCCCACTCCGAGTTGAAGCCTTCAGCAAAACTTTTATGCTAGCGTTGCAAGGAGGTCTAATCCACACTAAATATGCTAATCAAGAAATACCTCAAGGGCCTTTTTTGATCATTTTGGTTATACATATATGCTAAATCTGCAGCTTTTGGTGTTATCTTCAGTGAGAAGTCACCGCCTCTGGTCTATGAAATGCCATTTGCTTTGTCCTGTATAATAGGCAGGTTTTAAACATACTATTTTTTATCAACAAACACAGGCTGGGAGATTAGCTCAGAAGGACACGCTCCATACAAGCAAGACTGATGCTTTGTCCGAACACTTTGACCTTCCAATCAAGAGACATCACCACAAATAATTTGGTGGGGAGAAGGAAGGGAAGTTGAGGAAAGGTGTCCACCCTGCCAGCATCTCCATCCACACGTCCATAGCACGCACAGAGAATACCCTGGATGCAAGAGCCCTGTGATGGATAACGGTGGAAGTCCATCAATTTTTGCAGCTAGCCTCTTTTTTTTTATTGTGAGATTTCCCAGAAAGAACAGTGTCAATAGGAAACACAGATGGGGCAAGTCCCAGCAGCACTATGGTGTGTGCTGCCAGATAGTCAGCAAGAAGACGTAGCCCCAGAGAAACAGATACATGACTCCTACACCAATGGTCTTGTGCTTCTCTGGAAAACCTCCTGGGATCTGCCGGCTTTGAGAAAGAGACTTCCCTTGCTCTTTTCAGGGTAGGAAAAACCTGCCTCATCCCATGGACAAATTAAGGAAATACCTGCTAGTGAAATCTCATGGAATTTCCCTTCAATCAATACCTTTTATTGCAGGTTTTTCCATGGACAGAAGAGGGGTTTATGTCCTGGCTTGAAATTGCTAAGACTGTAAGACCACGTTACACTGCATACAAACGCTGGAAAAGAGCATGTTTGAGAACTGTGCTGAAGAAAATGGTGGATCTTCCTCCTTCTCAGGCCTTGTTATGCGAGCTCGAGGGTCCACCTGGTGAGGGGCTGTGCTGCCTGCATCCGCCCCAGGGCCTGGGGGCTGGGTGCTGACGGGCTCCGGTGGCAGGTGCCCAGCACCCCCGGGTTGGACCCCCCCTTCTCCCAGAGGAGAAAAGGAAAATCAGGGAGTTACATGTGGAAACGACACGGTGGTTCCTCGCAGCTTTGCGCCATCACCACGGGTACCAGCTGAAGATGAGGCCCTGTGTGCTAAAACAGACCTCTCGTAAATATTTGATATTCCTGAGTCAAGCAAGAAATGCCTGCCGCCACCCTTTGCATTTCTATTATTTAAAGGGTCACTAATCAAGCAGTGAACTTACCTTTCCGACAAATCTACATACCAGACAATCAATATTCATCTGGTGCTAGCAATACTCTTTCCCCCGCCCGCCCAGCGTGTGCATGCAAGGCGGGCTGTCTCCCTCCTCGCTGGGGATTAGCACAGCCTGGGCAATGAGCCCCGAGGACTCACGAGGGTGTGCTGTGTCCAACACCCCCGAGAAAGTGTTTGCAATCACCGCCAACCACTGCAGTGGGTACAGTAGTGGCGAGACTAGGAAGGGTTAAAGTTTTGTCTGTGACACTGAAATTGAGGCCAGCTGTAGGTCATATTCACGTCCCAGTCACAGGAAAATGAACCTGTGAGACAGAACCTAATTATCTGCTAAACCAAAAGCCAGTCTCAGTTCAATAACTTACGACAGAGCTGGCAGCCAGATATAGCATTGCCATGGTAACGCCGAAAAAAAATCCACTGCAGTAGAGAACAAGAAGGAAAAGAAGGAGACTGTAACCCTAAATATGCTGTAGCCATTTGATCTTGGACAAGTGGATATGTCTAAAGAGCCAGATTGCTACAACTGTCTATCCACTTTAATATCCTTTATAATTACTGAAATGAAAAATGCAATTACAGTGTGCTCTGAGCTAAAAACCAGGAGTAACTGGCTAACTGGGAATTAATTTTAGAGGGAACAACATCGGCTTCTTTCCCCTCTCAACACACACGGACTGAGAATTATGTGGAGGCTGGAGAGCAGAGGAGCCTGCTACCTGCTAGTCCAAAATCACTGCATGCCAATCAAACCCTTGGTTTTCCCTATCACCTTCCCCTCCTCCCTCTTCCATCCACAGGCCATTACACACAAGGCAAAAGTATAGTAGAGCAAAGCACTAAAGATCCCAGTTTGGAGACCATAATGTCTGAACTACATGAAGTTACGGGTGACATGAGTTTATAGGTCTCAGCAAAACGTCCTGAGCATGGTCCCTTAYATGAGACATGCAACAGATCACGGGGCATCACAACGGACCCATGCTCCCCGGACCATGGGAGGAGGGATCCCGTCCTCCCAGCACGCTCCCATTAGGAGCTAAGCACAGCACTCTCAAGCACCGCCGGCGCTGGATGTGGAGATTTTCCCAGCTGAACCCCCCCAACAGCAAAACAAAGGACACCGTCCTCGGATGGCTTGCTGAGCTGGACAGGCACACGTGCACACACCACCAGCTCGCTGTGGACCGCCACCGCCCTGCTCTGCCAGGGTCCTTGGCACAGCTGCAAAAAATTTCACAAAAAGTCAGACACAAACACATACCAAACACAAAATCGAATGCATGTTTTGAAATACACATTCAAAAAGTCATATATGCACATATATATATATATATGTGCACATATTGCATACTGCCGTGAGGACCACAAAAACAATGGTTGATCATTTTGGTCAGAGATGTGGATTTGATGTCAAAAAGATCAGCAGTGATTTCATGAAAGAACATGTATCTGTTTATGTGTGTGCATGTTAAAGACAGAGATTTTAAATGAAACATCATGGTTAGAAAAATACAATTAAACCAGATAAACCACTTATTTCAGTCAGCACTTCCATATAGGTGTTTCCAGCTTGCTGCCAGAGCTATCCGTGCTATCCAGAGCAGCTTGCTGAACAGCGAGACTTCACKCCCAGATGCTAGAAACTGCATGGTTTCAGACTCTCACATAGGCATGCTATTCAGACTCAAAATGTTCTTCCCATTACTAATTTTATGAGAGACTTCTAAAAAAATAATAGTATTCTGGGGCGTTAGGATAGCACAATTATTTCCAACCTGAGAGTGTGATTAGGAAATATTATTGTCCTCATATTTTTACCCTGCACTGGCTTTTTTCCTTCTAACTGGGTAAGTGAAGTCCAGATTTGGCAGTTCTTTTTCAGAAAAAGCTCTCGTTCTAGTAATAAAGCTGTCTGAATAAGAAATACCCATTTAGGTATGGTGCCTTCTGAAGTGGGTTATGTATCAATTGCTACTGCACAGTGCTGTATAACTAATGAAAACAAGGAAAATTTATTCATCAATATGTTATTGGTATTCTAGCTTTTTTTTTTTTAAAAAAAAAGATGTAAAAAAACCCCAACAAACCAACCCAAAACCCACAAAACTCCACAGGCAACATATTATATAGATCTCCRTATCTCCGTATTGTTTGAGACTAGCATCCTGATTTTATAAATACTTACCATTAGTACCTCATCCAGTGAGTAGTTCGATTGAGGTGGTAGAAGTGTCTGGTGTCTATAGAGAATTTGAGCATGACSTTTCTATACATGCACAGGTTTTGTTAGCAGTAACGTAGATCAAATGGGGACCACGGTATTATTTTCAGTGAGCCAGCCTGACACTGGGCATAAGTGAGGTSTGCTAAAGTCAGTGGGACTGAACCTGATTATGCTGGTCGTGAATTTGGCCTCATTTTCATCACGGAAAATATGAATGACCTTGTGCTTTTCTTTTGTTRAGCTCTGTATTTCTGAAATGTTAGCAACTTGCTTTTCAACCAGTCCAAGAATGTGCTGAGTCTCTTCAAATTGTGTAAAGGATTTTCAGGAAAATGTCTTCTGTAACTGCTGGAAATTGGCTTTAATGCACTGGTTTTCAGCTTTCAAGGATCTAACTCAGTAAACTGGTAACTCATTTCTGAGAGAAATTTTCTAACAATGCCTCTGAATCTTTCCTACAAAGAATGCTCTCACAGGAAATTCAGAGGCATGCAAATAATGCAAAGGAAGAGAAAAACTACTGGGAAAAGGTAACATTCWGTTCAGCACAGGGAACAGAAATTCTGCTTCCATTTAAAAAAGCAAAACAAAAAATACCCTGGTGTTCACACATGGGATAAGGAACAAAACCTCGACCTTGCGACTCAAATGTATTTGTTTCCCATCTGAGCCTGCAGAGACTGAGACAATATTCCCCAGAACAGTGGACTGCCCTTTCCCTCTCAATTACATGGATCTGCTGAGGAAAAACAGGTTTATACAGGGGCTGAAGCAAAGGAGAGTCCCCATGTGGGTTTGCGCAACGGAGCTGCCTCTGTTCGCTGTGCTTCTGATATGGCCACTATTACGACTGGAGCTTTTTTGGGAAAGGAAGCAACCATCCTCACCTGCGATGCTAGCAGCACATTTATCGCTAACAAATCCCTAGACTCGTTGCAGTTATGAGAAGGGTAAACTAGCGTACTGACATAGTGTATGTTTACACAGCTGAAATCCAAACGTGTGCCTCAGTTGATCTTCTGACGTTTGTAGAAAACAGTAGGAAAAGACCAATTAATGAAAAATGAGAGCACCATTTTGTCATGGCAGAAACATTAGAGACAGCTATTGATTAAAGATACTATCTCTTAACATCAACATTAAAAAAATCAAGAAGAAATTAAAAAAAAGAAATCATGATCTGACCATTATAGCAGTAACAGTGGTCAGATGCTGGCTTGTGTCCATGTATGAAACTCCTGCTTACATAAACCTGAGCTACACGTAAATATCCACTGACATATTTCACTATGCTGTGCTTTTATCCAACTTCCCCCTGAAAATATAAACTCCAAAAATGAAACTGGTTGTGATAGTTACATTGGAATATTTTAAGGGAGATATACCTTTCTGAACAAAATACGTAGTTTGTGAAGTTCATGAGAGCCCAATGGAACAGGAAAGGTAACACAGGACTCAGTTTCCTACGTGTAGGTGTCTGTTGCCCTTTGTGATGCCTTGGAGTATCTGAGACATCTATATGAGGCTGGCAGATATGTCACACAGTCCCTATGGACTTGCAATCTTCTGGAGTAGCACCAGTAGGATGCCCTAAGGCAAATGGTATGAGACATCCATAGCTTCTCTTCATTTTCTAAACATTGCTAATGACTTATGGATCCTCTGAAGTCCCAAGTACTAAATTTAGCAGTCRCTATCACTAGGACAAGTAAGTTTTACTGGTTCTAACATGTGACTGTACAAAAACTCCGGGTGAGCCCCAGAGGCGGTGTCCCGCAGGCAGAGGCAGAGACGGTCGAGCCCCTGCACTACAAGATGCTGGCAGAGCTGAGCGGACTGATGCCCTGCACCTCTCCAGAGGGCTTAGCAGCCTGGGCTTGGTGCTGCACTAACCACCCCACAGCGTAGCCAGGTTAGAAATATGCACTGGGCACAATGGCTACCTAGACCAAAAGCTTATTTGTTTTCTGAGCCGACTATAAAGCAGACAGCTTGCTTTTCCACTGTATTGTGTAGTTATATATCCCAGTATCAAATAGGGGAAAAGTGCTGCCACCCTTATTTCACACAGTTTAAACGACTAGGCAACGGGGCTAGCAACGGAGTTGTCGCCTACTTTGTCCTAGTCATACTGGGTGAACTGGATTTTCTTACGTAGAGTGGTCACCACTGTGCTGAACAACTAACATTAAACACAAAGGTTCTTACTACGCAGTCAGGTCTGAAAGAAATACCAAGTAACCATATGAATCCATTTTGATTGGCCTCATCAGTTGTCTTGTAGTATGTCCTAATAAACTGGCATTATACAACAGAGTAGCTTTACTTGATCTAATCCTCCTAAAATCAGCACTTACTATTAGATCTTAAATTTTGGTTAYGAAATAAGAACTCAATAACTCTCTTAAAAATGGGGACTATGAATTACTTCAGATAGACTCTTTAGTAAAATCATACAATTTACAAATTTTGATGCTATAGTTACTTTAAAAAGCTCAGGTACAGTCTACATGAATCATCCAATAAAGCTGCTATATTAAAAGCTAAAATCTCTGTTTAAACTAAAGAGTTGAATTTAAACTCATGTTCTATTAAAAATATGCCAGGATAGTTTTGCACCATGTTAAATGATACACAGTGAGGCCACTTGATTGGTTTCTGGTTTTGTTGCAGTTTTTAGATCCTGAGCAAACTAGCTAAATATTATATTTCTTTGCTTAAATTTAAACAGAATCTTTCACTCTGTTAATACAGATGATTTAAAATCTTTTTCTGGAGCTAGTATTCTACTTTGATTCAGTCTTCAATGTAAACTTTTCATCTTGTTCTTGAAACCTGTGGCTCAGTAGGTATGATGTTCTGACAAGGGCTGCTACGGTGAGAAATGTCTTCCAGTGTGCATTATGCTGTCCCCCGTGTAATTTGGGGATATGTTAAGTACAAAAGGATTAGGCTCATATTATGGAGCTTTTCAGGAGTGGAAGTAGTTTAAGTAAGCATTTTATAAGGATGGTGGCCACTCTTCAAAACGTTTAAATTTGATGATGACATCTTAACAGCTGAAACCAATGACAAAAGCTCCCCTGGACTTTAACAAGGCCAAATCATTCCTTTATGGAAACTACAAGGCTGCAAGATGCCTCTATATTCCGGGACATAATTTGCACTGATAAAAACAGTCATGAGAACATCACAGTGCCAAATGTTGCAGTTATGATCTAATCCACCCTAAAATATCTCCATTGTACAGAACAGTGTGTGGCTGGAAAAGTTTGCCAATAAGCTATATGTATCAGAAAAAAACATTGGCCCCAGGTAAAATCTGTCATATAACTGCACATTACAAATTCTACCTGTCAAGAAAACACTTAGAGAAAACAAATTAAGTGAGCATAATGATGCGGGTTGYATAGCGTTGTTGCGCCTTGGAAGTCCGCGCAAACCACTTACACAGGGCTCCAACATTTTCTCAGTCCTCCTCAGTCACAAATGGATCTGCAGAACATGGAGATATTTGTAATCAAGAAAAGATACCATTGTTATGATACCAAAAGGCTTTATACAATTAAAGCAGAAGTAGTTAAACAAGTGCACAAAAGAAAGGAAAAAATTCTGCCAAGGGTGCTTAAAAGGTTGGTATCACCTATTAGTCACTGCATTGCAGTCTGCGGGAGACAGGAAAACACCACAGAGAAGTGTCACTGTACTTGTCCTGATCTTATCCTTTTCCCTGGGCATGTGCTAGTGGCTGTTGTCAGAGAGAAGAGATTCTGGGCTAGATGCTAGCAATTTGCTAGATTGTTAGCATTTTTTTCCACACCAGCACCTTGTCTTTTGCTGCTTCTTAAGGTGTGCTGCGATAAAGCCAATGGACAGTGTCTAGACAGCACATAGCTATGGCCTTTGAAAGTCATTTGATGCACTAGGGCTGTGTTATACATGCATGGGTTTAGTGAGGTTCTTACAAGTTTTTCAGGAGTATTGTGCAGCAAGCAAGAGAGACAGAAAGAGAGAAAAATCCTTACCTTTGATTTCACACCTGTTGCTGTAGACACCGCTGCATGTTTCACACTATCCTGTTTAAGGGGCTTAAACATGGAATGACCCTCAGACATTTTTAATCCTCTGTATGCTAAGGATGTTTTTCCTTTTGCAGCTTCACACAGGAATGTATCTGTTGGCAAATTTAGGCACAGCTTACTCATTTGGCTTAGATTCTCATATACGCATTATGTTACACCACCTTCCTCCCCTTTTTTTAACCACAGTGTCCTCCAGATTGTTTTGTTTTGCCAAGAAAACTGAAATTTTGCAGAGTGTAGTAGCTCCTCATGCAACAGTTGGAAAGAATATTTCAGGGTCGTTTCTGRACCTTCAGTCACTGAAGTTTTGATGCCACCTCAAAGCCTTCAGCTGGGGCAGTGGCTACATGCACTACCTCGTCGGTGACATGAGGGAGTTGCGCCCACAGGCAGCCTTCCTCCAAAAGAGCTGTTGTGCTGCATATCAGACAGTTGGAGCAACGCAAGTTTTGGACTGTATTTACTTACACTTGTTAGTGCAACAGTACCGTGGGTGCTACAGCCGCTAAGCTCATTCCCCTCCCTCCTTGAATGGGGAATATCTTGCCTTTACAGTATGTTCTTACAGATCAGGCAAAAGAAAGAAAAAAAGAAAAAGCAACTTTCATTCCATTTGCATGGGGTTTCTTCTTCTGTATTCCAATAATAAAAAGTTCAGACGAGATTTTTAGAAATTCCGGACCATTTTGGGTTCAGAAAGGCAGTTACAAGCATGAAAATTTATTGTGCAATGGGAAGTCCTGGTGTACCAGCACTGCCATGCCTTCAGAGCACCCCACGGGCATTCTTGTCCAGGGGAGCAGGGCTGTGATATCACACGCTCTGAGCCGTGCCTTTCCTTCCTTCCAGTGCAGGCTAACTACTGCCTGTGGAGGTGGTAAAAAGGTAAGGTAGTTAAAGTTGCACCATCAGCCAAAGGAGCTGTGCCCATCACCTTCAACAGTCTGTCAGAAAAGGGAGTTTCTTTCCCACGCCTATGTGGAACCAGGTCCCATGATGCACTGCTTACACACGCATACTTCTGTAATTTTAACCTGTACRTAGGAAACGAAAGTCATTGTATAACACAACTAATCCTTTATCAAGATCATGGAAATTCTGAAAAAGACACAAAAAAGAACAAGAACAGGTTTGGAGTAGTACCCCAAGATTTGTGAAATGAAATTGATTTCCATTCAAATAAGGTCTTTTACTCTTCTTGAAAATGTCAAGGTGTCAGCCTTGGCCATTACCAGACTGTGATTTATAGTTGACACAAAGCGATAATACTCAGGTGACTGTCTGGAACTGTACTGCTGTGTCTGGAAAGGCTATAGRTGACAGCCATCTCCTTTCTTAACCAACTTGCATTGCTTATCTAAGATCAGTCTTCCCACACCGCTCCTCCCCAAACCCTTGATAGAAAAATGATAAAACATAGAGGCTTGAAGATTTACTGAGATCAGACAAATAAGCCTTGTGAAGGGAGTAGGTTACAGAACTTTGGAGGAACACATTAAAAATAATCCTTTAGCTAGCTGTATCCTAGCTGTTTGGATGAATACCTGTAAAATGTGAGACTGATTGCCTGATTTCAACACATGGGTATGTTTTAATCCATCTGTAGGATCTATTTCTGTAACTCGAGTATACTAGAAGCACAGAAAATGCTGAAACCAAGTAAGTTTTCAAATAATAAGAATAATACAGCTGCTSTCATTTCCTTCTGAAATTAAACACAATTTATTCAATAAATACATTAATGGAGCTTAAAAATGACCTGGCTAATATTTAATCAAACACTGATGAGCTAATTCTGTTATTTCTCCCGTTGACATAAAGTTTTGCTTGAATAAAGGCAACAGAAGTACTTAACAGTTTAGGTGCTAAACTCCTACTAATTTTAGCTGGAATTAGGCATCTTCAAGTAGCTCAGACAAGCCTTTTTCAAATCTATTTCTCTCTTTATTCCTTCAGCTATATTTGTGATCTCAGTATAGTGGAGTGAAGGAGAGAATAAACAAGATATGTGAGTAAATCAAACAAAAGAAAAGAGGAATTACTAGGACAACTAATAATACCATTCCTGACATCAGATAGCTTGTTCTGGTATTAGTATTTGCAGAGGTTATTGATAAAATGGGAAGGGTTCAAACAAGAATAAGCAACATGATCTGATCTTCCCAAAAACCTAACTTACAGTAAGACAGTGAAGACAATCTCATTTTCAATGAAAATGCTGAGACACGAGAGCAAATTACCATTTAAATTACCAGGAAAAGTTTCAGTAGCTGGAAGCTGATGCTAAACAAATTCCAATTAGAAATAAAGCCTATGTTTTTAATAGTGATGTAATAGACTACTGGGACACTGTTCCTGGGGTTATTATGGATTCTCTGCCATCCCAAATCCTAAATATACACGCTAACCAAACAGAAATTGTTGGTCTTGATGTGGGAGTTGCTTGGTGAATGCTTTGGCATGTTTTATGGAGGAAGTCAGACTAGATGATCGAGTTTGCCTTGGCAGCAGACATGTGATATTTCTGCTATGTGTGGGAGACACAAGGGAGGAGAGCAAAGGAGGAGATATGGGGGAGGGGAAAGGAGGGAAGGAAAGAAGGAGGAGACGTCTGGCCGTCTTCCTTGCCTAGTGCATGTAAGATGCAAGCCTTGTGTGGTACCATGTTTCCTGGTTCAGTGAACTGCAGATGGTACCAAGAAGCAAAGAGGGTATGGGATGGCATTCAGCCACAGGTTTTGCCACAGGACAGGAGAGTCTGCAAGTCCTCTGAGAAGACTACTGATATGAAGTTCTGCTGTCACTTCATAATCTGAGATGGATGCCAGCTGAAGGATTTTTTAGTCATAGTAAAGTCATATGGTATTGAGACACACATAAGACTGCTTTATAGAGAAATGCTGACCCCAGGGACTCTCTTTGGAGCTACTCCTTAACATGTTTTTTTCTTACTAGATATTGAAGAAGATCATTAGGACTATTAAAAATATTAATCTGAAAAAAAGTAAATGTGGATGCAAAAACAAAGTTGAAGAGTCTCAATGGCGACTAGATGAACACCGGAAGGTGAGATCCCATAGCTTGTTCAGATGTGCCCCTCTCTCTTCTCAGCCACAGCAGTAAGTTACTGCAAACACCCAAAGAACAAATGTCAGAAGGAGCGCTGTGAAAGAAATGTATAAAATGTCCCTTCACACCACCACAGTGAATTATGACCTCCTATGACCACTGAATGCTTTGCTGTTATTTGCATTATATACTGCGGCCTCAGAGCTCTAACCAAAGTCAAGGTCCCACCACGCTACTTACTGCGCTCCCAGTTAGTGAGTGGCGGTCCCACGCGAAAAAGCTCAAAGTCTGCCTGGACAACACAGGGCAAKTGTCAGGGAAGGAAAGTAAAGGTTTACTCACCGAAAGGGAGCTCAAGGGCATTGTCTGCGTTCATGCTGGGTGCCAGGAMGCGACCCTAAATCTTTAGCCATCAATGCAGGAAAGAAGAGCATGTAGGCGGCAGTTTGGAAACATTTGAAGGGTTTTAAAAAGTGTTAGTTATTACATGTAGTAATTTTGATTTCCCACTAACATTTAGGGAATTATTACCAAATTTCAGAAAGCCAAACTGCAGCCTTTGGAATTTATTAACTCATAAAAGCCTACCAAAGCTCAATGCTTAGATATTGGCAACACCCACAAGAAATCTAACTCTCTGAGTCCGTCGGGAGAGGTTTCCAACATTTCATTGGTAACCTGTTTCACTTTTAAACTGGGTGCCCCAACGACTCCTAAAACATCAATATTTTGACCATACTCATCTACTTCAGAAAGAGGCATAAGTTTGAGAATTAATATCCAAAATAATATGCTGACATAATAAACACCAGAAAAGCACAGTCTCCTAGGTTTATTTAAAATCTAACAGTAAATCTAACTCCCTGGATACTCCAGTGTGTGTATATAAATACATGAGCAGGAGCTATAAGCACCGTGTATCCTCAGTCTTGTGAGAAATCTTCCCAACTGAGAGATGAACCCTCCACTTGCAGTCAAAAGCTGTAAATCCCACCACAAAATGGCTGCACCGGCCATTTCACACACCAGGCTTGCTACAAGCCGGCGCCGGCGCCGTTGGGGCCCCGCACAGACGCGGCGGGCGAGGTGCTGTGCGGGGCCAGGGCTGCGCCCGGATGAGGCTTGCGCCGGCGGCCGGCATGAGGGCAGGCACCGCCAGCCTGCTGCGAGGGTCTGCGGAGCAGAACTGCCTGCCTGCTGCGTGCCCGAAGCAGAACAAGGCTCCTCGAGGATAAGGACCGATTGTCAAAACTTCTGGAAATGTGAATCCGACTAAATGCTGGTAGCAAATGTTTCACGCACAGCACTAGCAGAAACTACCTCTGCTGAAGAGAGCAGCAGACAGTTATTCCATACCCCTCCCCTTTCCAAATCACAGTTATTAAATCTGACGTTCCACAAATGTTCCTCTGTTCTGACTGGGCGGCGGTCAAGGCTATCATGCCATTCTTCGGAAGAAAATGAACAAGAAGAAGAGCTTCATCTGGAAAACTCAACTAGCAACCTAATATGTAACCTCTGACAACTGGTGGTTTCTGAGCAGGGCCGAGGGAGGGGATGCAGATTCTGCAAAATGTTACAGGTAGGGCCAATTTATATGTCCTTCATGTTCAGGATGAAGAACCACCATGGAGACAAATGCAGAAAGTGGGAACAAGGCTAATTCAAACGCTTAGGAGAATGAAGCTGGCATCTTGTATGGCCTTACAGTGGGGCTGTGGAAGGGGCTGAAGCAAAGAAATGATTACTATGGTGGAAGAAAAGGGAAGGTGAGAGGTGACAGCTACTCACTAGTAATATTGTGATTCTATTTCACAGAATAACCTTTAGCAGAAAAAAACAACTAATTTGTCCAATTCTCCGGCGTACCTATACCAGCATGTACAGATAAATTTTAGAAGTAGAGAGAACTAGAAATCATGGGAGGATCCCACAATCAAACTTATTTCTAGACACAAAGTTGTTTCTTTCACATGAAAGGCAGTTTGCAGAGGAGAGAAAGTGCAGAGGAACAGACAGTGAACCATGAAGACTTTTCCACTAATTGTCTCACTTGTATGAAAATCAGTGTATAAATCGGGTAAGCAGAATCTACTTTTTTGTGCATTGAAGATACTCTCTTCATCTGATTTACCTTCATCTGATGGAGATGCTTTGAGTAAAGGGATGTCTTATGAAGAAATGCATTCTGCTAGGAGACTTGAGTTTGAAATTAAATCCTGTGCTAAACTTTTCAAGAACTATCTACCTTCACTGAATTCTTTTCATGGCCCTGCTTATTTCTACTTTAAACTTCTCACTTATTGTACTTTAAGCTCCATCAGTGAATGTAAATGGGGTTTCACTATACGTTTAGTGCATTCAAGCATTCTTTGTTACAGTTCCCACCCTGCTGCATTATGTGAGCTCTGCCACGGAAGTCCAGCAGTCGGTTTGTTTTCTGCTATTAATAAAAGAACCTACTTTTCCCCACTTCTTTGAAGAAGTTGAAAGGGCTACATGTTAGAGGGGGAGGTGGTGGGGAACAGACTGTGGTGTAATCCCCAAACGCAAATGCTGTCTAGATTAGAAACCTCCCTGAAGAAAATTTACAAATGCTAAGACTGTGCTTTTTGTGTGATGAACACTAGAGCAATAACTTAGCCACATACTGGGTTCTGCCTAATGCTTAAGGAGTCTACAAGGTGAAAGGAATTAAATGAAAAAAAAATCTTCCAGTTGGCTCTGTGCCGATGCCATCCAACCCTTTCAGTATCCAGTGACTTACTAGTGCAACTATTTTCATATGTATTTCATCACTGAGGTATCTTAATAGCATACTTAGGAATCTGTTAAAATAAAATAAAAAAAAACACAAATGGAATTTACACATTGCCAGTGTTTTTACATAGTCCAGGAAAAGCTTAATTAAAGGGGTGGGACGTGTCTCTGCTGAATAGCTGTTTTTCCTTCATACCTTCCCATGCATGACACGCACACATCCAAGAAAAGAAGTTGGGGGGGGGTGGTGTGTGGAACAAAACCACCCAAAACCAAAACTGAAATTACCAGCCCTAAACCACTCAGCACAACCTTGTTGATTTGCTTGGCCATTTAAATAAATTAATATGCTCCTTGTAGAGAATCACAGCCCCATTGTAACAGCTAACAAGTAGAAGAAAAGTACAGAATATTATCTGCTTTTTTCCCTATAGGATATTCATATTGTTCAAACTATCATTACCATATCTAGTTTATCGTACAATTACGACTAATCCTTAACTCCTAAATAAGCAGGAACAGGATCCTGAAAGCCTACCAGCTCAACTTTAGTCTACAATCGACTGGATGATTC
Organism: Oceanodroma leucorhoa; assembly: GCA_030449065.1. Classification (NCBI taxonomy): domain Eukaryota; kingdom Metazoa; phylum Chordata; class Aves; order Procellariiformes; genus Oceanodroma; species Oceanodroma leucorhoa. The sequence goes on from JASVER010000012.1 coordinate 11,278,137, forward strand.
TGTGATTAATTTTAAATCCTACTTAATAGGTTAAAGTTGTTTATAAAGATGAAATAATTTTATCAGTGTTGATCTTAATAATCTTATGTTCACTTACTCTCTAAGGCTTCCATAGTCCATCCACTTGTTGCTACTCAGGCACTGCAAGTAAAACATAGCTTTGCACACAAATTAATATAGCTAGATTCTGGTCAGAATATAACTCACCAGGTAGGAATAACTCTAGGGTTGCCAAGGAATGGAACGATGCAGCATCCAACAAACTCTGAAGATGCCTATTGTAATCATCAAACAATGAAAAAATTTAATAAGGTGATGAATGTCTCAGATACATTGTTTGGACAAAAATACTTTAAATGAACAAAACAAAATAAATCTACTTTTAACTGAGCAATACCGTTTCAGCTGGAATTTTTATAGGATCCCAGATTTTTTTTTCTATTACATGTATCTATCTATCTGACTACGTAGCTAGCTATAGACGTCAGGCAGCAGTCCGTCTTTCTTTTTTCTTTTTTTTTTTTGGTAGGCTACAGCCGGTTCCTAAGAGGAGGTGACTGCTTTTCAGTGTGAAATTAAGTACCCAGTCAGGAATTGAGCATAATCATCATATGGGCAAATCAAAATGATGGCTACATTTACTGCCTACAGAAATTTTTGCTTCACTGCATATTAACACACTGAAAATGTTGTGTTAGCTAATCGTGAATGTGCCGATTTTCATTACCCATGGAAATGCATAACATCTTCTGTTAAACTTCATTGACATTTTTCATCAAATGAATAGAGCAATGCCCTGAAATGTGATAATTGTAGATTCTTGTTATACAACTTCGAGTAAAATATTCTTTCCTCTAATTCCAAGAGTAATTAACTTGGATTGGAATTCCCCTGACTCATGTAACAGTCTTCAGCACTGTATTAATGGATCCTAGTGTTTATATGGTTTGAAAAGAAATCCTGTCCCATATATGTAATATTATATTAAGGTGCTAAAGACTTTCAGGTTAGTGAAAAGAATTGATCAAATCACCCCAGCTTGAGCTATAAGCATTTTTTGGGGTATAGGTTTAAAATGAAATGGTATCTTGCTGAAACTTAAAATGCTTCAAAAAATGAAGCTCTGGAAAATAGTTGCATCTCCCATGAAGACTAAAAATTAAAGTAGACAATTATCATCATAATAACCCAATTGTACATGGCAGACAAAAGAGAAACTAATACTTCCCTCTGCTTTTTGACTGATGTTTTGTTGGGCTTTAGCTAAACAGCACTTTAAGTTGACAGTAAATTAGCAAACAATATGAGGGAGGAAAAAAGAAAGAAAATCATGCAGGGGTTAAGATGTTTATGTAAAACAGTGATTTTCCTTTTTAAAATTAAAACGTACAAATAAGCTGGTGTCAGAGACTAGGTGATCCTTCATTTCCACCGCATTGAGCAGGCTCACATCAGCAGCAGACAGCCGTTAATATATGCGTCTGGCTCAGTCTGGTCTACCAACTAGGAATTCATCGAATTGTTAATATCATTCCTTTTTTGTATGCACCACACATCATTTTCACTCTCTCTCTCTCTTCCTCCCCCTTTGCAAGAGCTTGTGTTTTGGTTTTTTGTTTTTGTTGTAGCACAAGCTGATTACTCTGAAATCACATATTAAATAGCATTTAAAAGCATTTTGGAATGAAACAACATAAAGTCATATAGAAATGAGAATATATTGAAATTCTGTACATATATCTAAGCATAGCACACCAAAGATGATGCTTTCTATTTATTTGTGCTAATAGAGACAGCTCTCATGTACTGTCAATGTGTAAATAAGACTGCTTTCTGCATGGTGTCTGTAGGCATCGTCATGTAGTCCCAGGACATGGAAACATCTTGTTGATCTTGGTGGGAATTCTGCCCTAGTGAAGACCAGGATTCTCCCTCCCCTCCGTCCGCCTCTGCCCCGCCACAAGGAGTTCAATGTGTACCAGAGGTTGGTTTTGCTGTGTTGAAACTGGGGAAGAAGAGGGAGGAGGGAAAAAGGAAGGCAGTGTACCAATTTTTTCATCTCTATGGCAAGGGGCAGCAGTGAGTACGATGGGCAGGAGAAGAGCCACTGGAGTTATCCCAATCCAAGCAGTAATGCAGAGGCAGTACTGCATATTTATGGCTTTTGCTGTAGCACCAAATAAGCCAGGTAGGGGTTTCTAATGATTCATTTTCTTCTCGCTCTCACTGCAGAGCAGAGCATACTTGAAATCTTCAGACTGACAGAGACAGACGTTTCACACTACAGTTTCACCTTCATTATACATACAGTATTAAATGCAAAATTAATTCAGAGTGCTGAATGTGAACCATCCACATTCAACTAAATTTTGCTGATTCAAAAATAAATGCAATGAAAATCTTTAATACGTACAAATGTGTGCATCGTATATCTGATTAAATCTAAAAAGATTTTTATTTTGATAAATACTATGCATAATTTAAATTGTATATTGACATGTAGATACCTACACACAATATAGTTTTATCTCATTATATAGCTTGAATGAACAGAATATCTGTTGACTTGATCAGTATCTTAAATAGACTACTTTCAGTACTGAAAACTATTGYACATAATACATGTCAGTTGCTACCAAAGTGCTTCATGAGTGTAGCACCTAGCTGGGTATGTTCAACTTTTCCATATAGATTCAGATCTACTTTTCTAATATTGCCAAAATAGAAGTCAATGCTGAATAACACATCTGTGTTAAAAAAATACCTCTCTGTCTGAATGTTTGCAAGTAGCTCTTCTGAGTGTTCTTAGCATGTGGGATTGACAGTTTACAAAGAAAAGAATTGCATATTTACAGGAACTGTATCATCATTGTAATTGCTAAGGCAATATTTTTATGACTATTTAAAGACAAATTATATCTTGAGCAACTTGAAAACTACGTACAGCGCATAGTTTCTGTCTCTTAAGAAAACAAGACAACAAGAAAAAAGTATTATACTAAAAGATAAGAACAATTTATTTTAACAATAGTGTTGATGTTTACAATAAAACACAATTCCTCCCACACAAGTGGAAAAAATATACTGCAGCCAAATACCACTTATGAAATGAACAAATAGTTTAGATGCCTGATCTGTGTGAAGCCTTTGTCTCAGTGAAGTCTGATATATCAACAAGGTCCTGCAGCATCTTGGGTTAGACACAGGAAACAGAGAGAAATGACTCAGAACTAACCCACCTATAAAATATTAAGAAATACAAATCAAATTATGTGTTGTAGATCAGAAGTTCAAGAACAGTGCAGAATAATTTGTGTGCTTATGAATCGTCTTATGCAAAGTCAGTGAAGTACTTGACACATGAGGGACAACCTAAAGCTCGCTCTGTTTTTTTTGTCAGAGGGGGAAAAAATGCAAAAAGTGATGGAGAGGCTAGAAGTTGAGTCCGGTGCTTAGAGTATTGCCGGCTCAGTTTAAATTGAACAGGTACAAGGAATGTGATTCCCTGTCCAAAGAGATTTTAATGCTGTAGTATGATTTTTACACCAATATTCTCTATCAGATTAAAATGTTAATTAAATGAGAGAATATTTTAAATGTCGTATTGTGTTCTCACTTAGACGAAGAAAAACGATGGCAACTAACTACAAAATAATCTTTGTCCCATGTTACAGGAAAAGCTAAGCAACAGTTTTCCTGTAGACTGAAATCATTATTCAAACAACAAAAGAATGAATGTTTTCTAGGCCTCAAACATCAGTGTTTACGCTTTATGTTTTAAAAGTTAATTGATGCTGTGACAATACAGCTGAAAATATACTTTGTGGTAATTAACTATCAGAATGGTCTATAATAACAATATTATGGTTGAAAGCCTTTTGTATATTTCAGTATCTGTTTTGAGGTTTTGGGTTTTTTTTGGAGGTGCAATCTGGCATTCAGTTTAAATTTTAATTCTAAATGTTACATGGCATCTAGTCCAGTTTTCTAAACATACAAATATGTAACATCCTAATGTTGCACAATGGATAACAGGTTTTTTTCTTTTAGGAACAAATCTGCTGCTTAACATTTGAAATAGGTATATTTTCCTTTTTTCCCTTCCAGACAAGGAAAGCTCCTTTGGTTCTCTAAATTCTGCAGAGAAACAATCACAGTCCAAAGCTGCTGGTTCCCCTCCGCCTAGGTCCCAAGAGCCTGACTTGTGATTGTTGCTAAAAAACCTCACAAGTTAGGGTCTCAGGGACTAGGAAAAGTCTGATATGATCCAGTAGAATTCGTCTTCCAATAAACTGAATTGCTTAGTAGTCATAATCGCTGTCAGTAAAACTTTCACTGCTATTGTTAAAAACAAAAACAAAACCAAAATAACCCCAAAAAAACAATGATGTCCCCCCAAAATCAACAACCCCTCCTTCCCCCCAAATAAACAAACCACAGTTTCAAGTAGGGGGCAGAAAAGATCAAATAAGCAGGCAAGACACATACATACATTCAAACAATGTATCAGCTGACTGAACAGACTTTTCTTAGAGTATAGTCCTTAACTTTTGAAAAGAAAAAACAAAGACCACAGGAAAAAAATTGTCACTGCCTTGTCTCGCAAGTAGCCATACTATAATGCACCAGAGGGAAGCGTCTAAAAACGGGTTAAAATCTGCTTCCAGCAGATTTGTACAGTCACAATTTTATTCTATTTCCCTTAATGCCTGAAAGAAGGATTAAATGCTTGTTAAGGGGTTTCTAATTGAAATATTTCCTCATTATACTTTTAGTCCTACTGTTCAGGTGGGCCCTGGGTTACAGAGTACTTTAAACCCATTCACGATGCAAGGATAACCTTTGGGCGTGTATTCACTTTTTGCCTCTTCCCCACGTTCAACATTTAATCCTTCTATAGACTGCTAGCAAAAGCTTCTTCCTTTCCAATGGCAAAACTAACTTTCGCTCCATAAACTGTAGAAAACATTGACATGCAGAGATTGTTGTCACTTGAACCAGATTACTCAAAGCACACATAACTTTCAAATACTGTCGATACAGTAAGAAGAAATGCTCAGATTTCCCGAATGATTTCGTTCTGAAGCTGAACACTTTTAATGGCACGACCACAATCCCGAATTACTTTCGCATTCATTCTCCTCCGCTCTTTAGCCTTGTTTGCAGAACGAGAAAGAAAATTTCTACTTTAGGGACAGGATCCACCGTGGCTTTTTTTTTTTTTTCCTCCATCAGAGCCCAGAGCAAAAGAACAGCAGCCATAAAGGTCCTAGCCACTGGAGCAGAATCTGGCATAGAAAACTCAGTGCTCTTCGGGAAGCCGTTCAGCTTTAAAAAGGAAAAAAAAGAGAAGAAGGGGGGAAGAATTAGAATCTCTGCTGGTCGAACAGGTGAATCATCCATTTACAAGAAAGCTGTACAGAGCGCTCTGCTGAAGAAAAGATTTGCCAGTGCCCCCCACCCCCACCCCTGCCCTTCACCCCCCCTCCAGAATGATACTTCAGATTTCAGAACATTTTGGATTTTTTAAAATATTATTTCAGCTGATGATATAATGCAACATTATATAAGAGCCGTTTCTTTGTCACTGTGCACCATTCAATCAGTTATGCCTCAGACACAAAATAGTTAAATGAAACAAAATATATATATGAGAGATATATATATGTATAGCAGTCCCTAGATTTCATTCAATTTCTTTTTTTAAAGCTGATCATGATTTAACAAACAATTTTGACCACAGCTTTCAAATCAATAATTAGAATGAAAAATCTCTCCCCTCTATAAATATGACATTAACATAATTATACCACCCCCATCACATAGACCCATCCTCTTTAGGGAATACATCTGATGCTCTGAAGATGGAAATCAGTCAGATTTTAGTTGCTCTCAAACGTACCTTTGCTTCTCACTGACTGACTGGCTTTACCTTCCATGCACACACACAGTCACTAGCACACACGCGCGCACACACACACACACACACATACACATGCGCGCGCACACACACACGCACAAAAAGGCAAGGCAAAGCGGCGGATGCTGACTCAGAGCAGTTGTGTGTGGAGGGGGTGGTATCGGCTGGTATTTTCACTGCACTCATCATTAACATTAACTCACTCTCTAGCATCCACCCTCTCTCAGACCTGCTGGACTGCAGCATTTGCATGACGCTGTCACTCTAGCCCTTGTGGGTCAGATGTTAGAAGAAAAAAAAGCCTCAAGGCTCTCATAAGGAATGCCTTCATTTCTTCCAAAGGGTCCCTCTTCTTATTTTTCCACCTTTCTACTTCCTCTGTTGCTGTGTCTCAGTTGTTTGACATCTTTCCGGAAGAAAATGTCTTGAGCTGCAATAAGCCAGTAGTCAGTCGGTCCTCCCCTCACCTCACACTCCTATTCCCACCCCCTTTTTTTCCTAATCAATAAGACAGATCTCCAAATGCAGTTGTGAAAACAGGCTCTGACACACAGACTTTCATCCTCGATCCTCTGCCTCAGGAATAGCAGGCAACCCAGGCTCACACGTGATGTAGAGAGAAATAATGCCAGTAATTCTTGAACAGTCTTAGGAGTTTATTCTACGCCTTCTTCATTTTTTCCTTTGCTCGAATAAATACCAGTGGGAAGGACACACTAGCTCTCAAAAGCTGCGAGGATTCATTTCTTCAGAAAATAATGAAAGTTAAAAAGGCTAATATTAATCTTCCTCAAAATTAGTGCTATCTTTTTTTCCCCCCACTCATTGTGTTCTTTATAAGCAGGAATTGTCTCATAGCCAAAACACTGCCAGGGTCTGAATAACCATTCACTGTGCTGAAATCGTGAATTTCTGGACTTCAATCGGTATTTAACGGGACTAAGCAATTTTTTTTTTTTTTTAATTTTAAACTTCTCAATTAAAAATAAAATAAAAAAATAGAAGCTGCTTGTGTCAGAGGGAGCACTGCGAGAGAACAATGGCAATACACCCGCACCGCCACACTGAGTACTGAAAATGCATGTGTGAGCTACGCTTGTGTATTTATCTGTATGGTATTTGCTCCGTGTTGGTAGAGCAGTCTGCGCACATACATGTACATCGAATACACACACACACACACACACAGAAACTCAAGACGCGTATATAAAATACACAACACAAAACAAAGCACAAAGGCTGTTAACTGAAACACAGGCACAAGTTGTCTGACAGGCTATGAAAATCCACAGAGCATAATTGTGTGCATTTTTACCTTGTTCCTTTGTTCTTAAGGCAAGGGACTTTAATGACTTACGGTGTTGACAATCTTTCAGCTTTTCCCTTTTTACGCCACCAGTATTTGGGAATTATTTTTCCAGACAACACCACACCACTGTGATTCGCGGTATAAAAATTATTTACCAGAGGGGGGGACAGGTGATACGCAATTCGCCAGCCAATTCTCAAAGCTGCCTGGTGCCGTAGAAACTCCCGGCGCAGCCGGGCAGGCAGGTCCCAGGATGCAGTGCTGCACCGCAGTCCCGGCGCAGGTAGCCCTTTGGCAACCTTACGGCGGCAGCAAACGTGAAGGGCATTCGCTCGCAGGAAAGGTCCAAAAGAAATTGCGCAGCCCCGAAGTAAAGAAAGGAAGCCAAAACGCCGGGGTACACGCCCTAAGCCCAGTCCATACGCGCTTATGACCGGTCGTCGTGATGGTAATTAATTTCTTAGGTAAAGGACGGAGGAAAGTAGACAATTAGGAAACAGTTAAGTTTGTAATCTCGGAGAAAGGGAGAGACGGAGACAGACACACACCCACAGACAGAGACAGAGAGCGAGCGGAAAACGCCAAGCATGAGACAACAAAAACAAGACCGAAATCAGATTTGGGAAACTGAAAAAATACAGGATTACAGCATTCAGCTTAGCATTTACTGAGGTATAAAAAAAAATTAACACATGCACAGCATGGCTTAAAATACTTATTGCCATCAACAGTCTGTGACGGATGCCAGTTTCTTACTGCTATACGTACATTAGATTGGTCATCGCCTCTTAATCTCCTTTTGCTCAGACCATCCATTTTTTGCTGCTCCAGCATCTGTGCCCTTTATGCTTTTTTTCTGTATAGTTACCCACAATACGCTGGATAAATTAATGTCATGACCTCGCTATGGCTATCGGACAGAAAAAAAGTCTACTATTTTAATAATTGAACGTGCGCGTACAGCAAACTGCCTACTGATAGCCCAGCTTTGTGGACTGCCTCCAAAAGCAGCCTTTGCTAGCTCTGCGAATCAGAAACAACAGATGCAAATACTAGCCACATAGCCCCAGCTCTCTGTCTTGCCTTTTTTTTTTTTTTTTAAAACCCACCCTTTTCAGACTGTGCCATCTCATTTTCCCTGCGTCTGCCCCCCTCAATGGTTAAGAACATTAGCCTGCTGAAATTAGAAGCTTTTGAATAAAAGCATAACGATGAGTGAAAATTATAAATGGCTGCAGATTCTGGAAATTTATATCCAGACGGTGAGTAGGGAAGAGTACCCAGGTTCAAGTGCTGAGCCTCACTTGGGAGCACCTCTGGGGCCAATGGGACTGCAGACTAGATTAAATCAATAGTCGTCTGAAACGAGATGTCGTAATCAATCAGCTCAATTACCACTGTCATAGATCTGGGCTTAAGGTCTTTCCTGATTCCACTCTTCTAATCATTAACCCTTATACATCCTCAAAAAACGAACTCACACTTGCTCTGCTGCCCTACCTTTCAGATCATCAAAGTTTAACTTAGCATTTTCCCCTCTTTTTCCCTTTCCCTATTTACATAATGTAAGAATGGGTCAGCAAGAAACGTTTTAAATGTGAACATGGCAAGGTTAGATGCACTCCTTTAAATGTACCTATTATATATTTGCTGCGTGTGCGCTTATATATTATTATTATGCCTCCGGGAGTGGCTGGGTGGATCAAAGACTGCTGTTTAATTAACATTCAACTCAGCTGTTTCCTTGGAGATTAAAAATAGAAGACTAGTTGAATTAAACTGAAGCCGTTCACTCCTTTAACTAATGCAATATTATAGAACTCCTCTCCCCTCAACCTAGTTATGAACAACTCCTTTCTGGTTAATCAACCACTAGGAAAATCCATTTTCAGTTTGAGGGTAAGTGTGAAAAAGTTGGAAAGACATTTTCGTACGCATGTCTGAATTTCATGGAATTGCCCAATCATTTACATTTTGCATCCACAGTACAGTAAATCCCCATGCGATGCAAGGAGAAAAGAAACATCGGGTTTGAATACGAGCAGAGCCACTTTAAAATCTTGCCTGTAATTACTATTCGCTGCATGAAGATTAAATGTCATCCATTTAACTTCTTTTTATTCCTGTGCAGGTCCTGGAAAGATCGAAAAGCTTTTCATAAAAATGCTCCAGCAATTGTCACATATCCTTCTCTCAGTTTCTCAGGAGGAGAGAAAGAATCCAGGTAGCAAGCATCCAGAAGTTTGGTCTCTTAAATTTGATTTATTCTGCTGATAGACTCAAATCATAATAGTGAAAGAAAACCCCATTACATTTACAGTTACATCACTGTCTGTACACACTGCCTCTGTTTCCAAGCAGAACCACACCTTTTTTAACCATGGATCTGCTTTTCAGCTGGAGAGACCAAACACACAGCCTTAGTCCCCGCAGCCCTGGGAATGCCAAATAGCAGAATTAGCCCCCGTGCCACGGCAATGATATTTTGGGGAGGAATTTGTACTCCTAGAGGTGCTAGGAGTGGATATGGGACAGGGGCAGCAAATGGGTGTTTCACGGCAGAGGCCGAGGCGGGGGGGTCTGGCTGCAGGGAGGGCACCTGCCGGGGCAGGGCGCTGCGCTATCCAAGACAGGTTATAATTGGAGATCGATTGCTGGATTTAATGACCCAGCTGTTTTCATTAGTAGAAATGTAAAAAAATTGGTCTAGAAAACTGTTCAGCTGCTAGCATAGGCGCTTTTTAACAGGCTTATACCTCAGCCAGGAGCGACTTTGTTGCAGTAACTGACCCCTCACAGATGGAAAAAAATGACCTCAGCTTTGCATCTTTTCTGGGAAAGATTTAGCTGACAGTGGGATGAGATACAAAAAGAACTTTAATTCCGTCCTTTAGTAATGCTAAATGAATGCAGTGCACCAGACACCACCTTAAACTGGATGAGGGGTACTGCTCAGTTTTGCAGGCAGCAGTTAAGACTGTACGCATCATCCACAAGGGGACAGCATTCACATCCACACCAAAAGATGCAGCTTGTGTACATGAAGAGCAGAGTGAGAGTAGCAGCCATTGCTGAAACCACCCAAAAATAAAATTTAAAAAAAAAAAAAAAAGGAAAGAAAAAAAAAGGCGTTTCCTGGATTATTACTTCTGGACAGGGAGGGAGGAGAGGTGAGGCTGGACTTGCATGTCAGATGTCAAAACCTGTTCAAATACAGGATAAGCCTTTTGTTTCTTAGACAGCAAGAGTAAGGTAATTTGCAATATTAATACAAACTTCGGGTGAAAGATAAGGATTCTCTAGAATAACAAATAATAAAGAGAATGTGATGGCAAGAATTAGATACTATTGCAGCAAAATCAGAACGTATCTAACACAAAGGGAGAAATATCAAACGTTCTGATTTTACAGTTCTCATCTTCCTATTCTCAGTGTGCTCCAATTGGGAGGTAACACCCCCATCCCTCTTCTTTTTCTAGGAGCAAAAATTTCTTCATCACAGTGCACATAAAAGGGGTAGCCATTAAAATAAAAGGTTTAGCTTCCTTTAATGTAGCATTTAAACGACTTAGAAGAATGAGACTGTTAGAGTGACCTGTGTCTAAGCATATGCCACAGTTTTGTATGACTGTCCATGAAACTTCCTCACCTCACTGATGAACAGCAAGGGGTTAAAGACTTCAGAAAAATCCCACAGCTATCTAGTCCCAGATCTATCACAAAAATCTACTCTCTTAATTTCTTGTTTAGAAATGCTACACCCAGACTATGCCTTACTTTTTAGTAACAGTGCCTTCTGCAGCTTAGCTGAAATTCCCACCTGATCGTGAAGTATTAAAAATATATATATAACCTACACAATCTATTACAGAAAGGAAATCACACAAATAAAAATACAGAGAAACAGCAATATCATTCGCTCCCTACGCAAGCTCCTTCTTACTCGAGAAATGCTATTATACCGTCTCCTTGCTGACTTGTCAATTTACCTGCCCTTTATTAAAACACAGACATATGACAGCAGAAATTATTGCAGTCTGAATTACTTTGAAAGTATATGAATACTATTCAATAGACCTTGATTTCATTGACATTTCCAATTAAAAAAGTAATTATTTGTGAAAACTAACCACTATGATATTTATTCTTTTTGACCTATGTTTTCTTGAGCTTCAAAAGCATGAAATAATGAATGAATTAACTTTTCTATTTATGAACACTTTTTATACTTACTTCACTAATTGCTTTGTGTTACTGCTTAATACATCATCAGCACAAAGTGAAGAAAGGGCCTGGTACTAAAATGAAATTCCAACTGTTCATAAAACTGTTTTTGACTAAAGAGTCAAGTTTGCATTTGCAGTCTGTTCAATAAGAAAGACGTAAAGTACCAAGCACTATTTTAAAAATCCTGCTTCATAAATTTTCCAGTATGTCATTTTTACTATTTCCTTAGTAATTAGGTATATATGTATATGTATATATATATATATATAAAAAATTGATAAAAACGGAAGATTGCGTGGAACAATATCGCCAAAATCTGTGGTTTATTCCCAGAAGGCACCCCTCCATGCTGGTTTCACAGTATTGTTGCAATCACCAGTGGGCCTAATCCTGCAAATAAGGCAATTCAAGTAACTTTATTCAGATCGATGGTGCCTCGGAAATGATCTGAACTATTTTTCTGAGCACCGATTCTTGGATATGTATATGTCAAATAAGAATCAGAGTTCATAAAAGGAAATTAAAGGCATTCTGTACATACTGCATACAGTAACAGAATGTACAAGATTCTGCTATAGAAAAAACCCTCCTATTTTCTTAACAGTGTGATTTGAAGATAAAGCATTTGTGAGAAACAGTCAGACACACCATTTCTACAGCCTTGTTTTAAGAGGTTTCAAAAGTAGGCTGTGGAAAAGCAAAGCATTTTAATAAGAAAATACAAAATAGCAGGTTCAATGCCTGCAAAACCAGAATATTTTAAATTTTCTAGACAGTGAAGGTTAAAGCTATCCTGCATTCTCATAGTTCTCTCTCTTCTTTCAATCAATCTCATTGATTTTTTTTAAGGGTCAGAGGCTATACCTTCATTGATCAAAGAAACAGCCTGACACAGCGAAAGAGTCTGCCAATTCCAGACAGATCAATCACACCTTTGTCTGCTTTTGATACATTATGGTTATTTATTCTGCATCACCATGACTTTCTGTCGCATGGCTCTTAGTGTAATAATGCTGCTCAGGGACAACAATAAAGAAGGGGGGAGGGGAAATATTCTATTTAAAATACTTTAAGCCTCTCTCTGGTATTTCTGAAGGTGGTTTATGATGAAACTTGGCCAACTTGTTTGATTTCATTTTTGCCTTGAAAAATAACTCCTCTTCTGGTATTTAGCTCTCCTCTCAGCGTTTTGTAGGATTTTATAAAGGTGATCCTTTGAAAATGATTTGTGCAAACTGTTTTTAAAAAAGTCATTAGATCTTGATAGGACAACAATTATGATCTAATCACAACCATAATTTTCCATATTTATACACTGTTTTAGAAATGTTTTAATAAATAGAATGTAACTGATACCCTGCTACAGCTACTGACTGCTTTATGACTGTAAAATGAAACTAAAGGGTCAGCCTAAAATAATTACTAGGAAATATTGCTGAATAAACAGATATAAGTGCTGAAAAGCTCCTGGCTTTGCAAACTATTATGCTGAAAGCCAGCTAAAGCTTTAAAAAACGCACTACATGCTCACTGTCTGTCGTGACTGAAAGTTGTTATGTATTATTTATCTTTCCATAGCATCTGCAAGAAGCCTTTAAAACTACTGTTCGTCTAATACCAAAGCTTTTGTTCACGTTTGGTAGCCTATCACCTCACGAGCAGTTGCACTACTTAAGAGAAATCACTTGTGGGTCTTGTGATATTTATTATAAGTAAAAGCATTAAAATCCAGTTCTAAAGGTGAAATTGTAGTCTAAGAGAAGTCAGTGGCAAAATGCCCAGTGACTTCAGTGGAGTCAGGACAATTGCAAGAAGTTACGTCTCAACTCCTTCAACCCAAGCTACCTTCAATAGAAAAGGCAGCTCATGGGATTTCACAGGACCATACTCTCATAAAGAATTAAAAAAAAGTTAACACATTTCTTAGCAAAATAGCTAACAAAGCTGTGATGGGCTCTATGCACCACGCGGCGCTAGCAAAGACAGTGGAACTGTTCAGTAAAATTAAGCATGTAAATCTTTGCAGAATCAGGATATCAGGTAATAAGACATAATCACTGTCTTGAAGAAATTATTCACCTACATCGTTAGAACATTAAAATAAGATATACGATAATCCAAACACTTGGCATTAGTTTCTGATTTCATTGTGCCTGCTCTGTAAATTATTGTGCACCCCATTTACGATTACATCAGCATTATTATGTAGAGCAAAAGGTAAGTGGTATACAAAGCTGAAATATTAAACCCATTAAAAAGTTATGAGTCTGACAGAGTCCCTACATGTATTTGTGTGCATGCCAAGAAACGCATTTTAAAACCTTTAACTAAAGGAAACTGCCTTCCAGAGATAAACTGCAATGCCTAAAAGGCATTGCTAAAATGCTACCACCACTCTCAAAGGCCAAGAGACCTTAAAAACGGTTGCTGGCTGACAGCATTACACAAAAACATACAGTTTCTTCTGTAAAGAAATAAAGCTGAATGCGCAACATCTCAGAAAAGTTTTGAATAAGTCTATTTGTCCGGTTTACTTTGCAAAGGCTCTGTAGAAAACAGCACCATAAACACTTTCAGTCCCCACACAAGGGCTAAACAAAGAGTCCTCTTTCTAGCCATTTAATCCAGTAATTTATTTTTTCAACCATCACATAAATCGAAACACAGCTGTAACCAATGACTTGCAGATCCAGTTCCCTGCCAGCTGGATCCTGTTCTGCTGAAGCAGCAAGATTTTTACATTGTTCACTTCTGTACATCTGGAGAAATCATTTGGGTTCAAAGGTGACTAGAAAAGCTCTTTAAATAAACTCAACCAACAGTGAAGAGAGGCCTAAGTATCTACAAAAGCTACATGGAGTTCCATTTAAAAAGTTCTTTTTTTTCAAATTAGCACATAGAGCAGTTTGCTTCTTTAAACATTTTATGATTATGACATTTTAATTGAATTATACATTCAAATATGTATTTTGATAATAAAGAAACATCAGAAGTAATCACAGTCAACATAAGTTTGTGTACTTATCACATTTAAAAGAACCATCAGAAAAAATAGTGATGGAATGAAATAAAATATCAAAAATATATCTCAATTCATGCCCCTTAGCTGTTGCCTGAAATGCCGCTTGACTTTAAATTAAAAAGAAGCAAACAATAAGAAACCATATACTGTACTTAGTTATGCTGAACCTGAAATCTCTTAGAAGTTAATCCTTAAAATAGCCTTACTTCAAAAAGTCTGCATCATCCCTTACTGCATGAGTCTGCTAGTTAAGTAACAAAAATGTTCCTGACATTTAAAACTGCACACAGTAAATTGATTACAATGCATCATTTCCTTTAGAAAAGCGATCACAAAGCAAACCAGCTGAATCTTTCAGAGATAAATAACAATGAATATTGAAGGCTCATATAATCTGTATCTTTGATTACTTTTCAGACAAAACAGACACTCAAATATGCTTACAATGGAGGGGTTTTGTGCCTAGCCCAGGCCCCACTAACAAAAATACTTACAACATTGGAAGTCCCTATGCTAGGTCTTATTTGCAAATTCATAAGCATGCACTCTCGATTACAAAATAAGCCAAAATTTGTCATTGGATGTGTGTTTCTCTTCAAGCAGGTAAGCAGGACACATCCAGAACATGCCCCAATTACTTAGGTAAAGATGTAGTTCCTTTACTGCACATTATTAAAAGGTGTTTCAAAATTCAATTAGGGTTCGCTACTGTAATTGCTTCTTTTCCTTTTTTAATACTTACTGTTATAGCTGGTTTGAAACAATGCTGATAAAAGTATCCTTTCTGCTTGCCACTCTGGCCACATCTCTGTGCTGGCTTCATGTTATTGCCCATTATCTCCTCCTCACAGATTAACTGAGCAGCTACCTCACCTTCAGCTCTTGTTCTTGTTGTCTACTCTTGCCTGTGCTTCCCCCCTTCACTCATAATTATAGGAATGCACTGTTAAATATGCTATCTGTGCTCTGTTGTGAAAATAGGAGCATTAAAAAAGTAAAAATAAAAAAGAAGGAAAATATCATGTCTTTAAAAGCCAGATAAACCAGATAAATCATCTGCAAAAATTAACATGCACAACTCATAACAAGGTAATTACTACATCACTCTGGGGCAAACTTCAGGGTATTTAGACATACATTTCTGTCCATTAACATATATAGATTTACTTAAACGTTCTAAAATTAAAAGTATCTAGTTTGCACTTAATTACAATGTTTCTGGAAAGCTTTCTCCCTTCAGTTCCTGATGTGTATTTACGCTTAACTATGGTTGAGTTTTTGCCTGGTAACTAATGTAAGTATCACAAAAGGGAGTGATACTATTTTTGTTAGGTGACTTTGGTTGCTTAGAAAACCTCGCTTAACTCTTTCATATCGCAGTTGGCAGTACAGATGGTATTCTGATTTATCCAGTAATGTAACTCCCATGGCAGACCCTGAGGCAAAGGCTTTGGTGTTTTTTATATATCTGGTTTAAAACCTAAGCCCTGCTGAATGAATCTCCCAACTGGAAATCCAACTCACTGAGCTAGAAAGACTGAATCAGAGATTTTTAAATCCGACACGCCAATTTCAGAATGCGCTAAGCCAGATCTTCCAATTACCTGAATTTTTGTTTGGCAAATGTTATGGGTGCTTCTACCTAGGGGTTTGGGTAATTATGCTTATCTTCTATAAGGCATTTAGTTATGCCAGTTTACACTGCAGAGACCTTTATGTAACCTGTACCACTGGGTGCTCTGCAGCTGGGATGAACAACTTGCTAAGGCTGGGGTGCCAGACTTCACATACATCTCCTGTATTAAAGACAAAGCTTGTTAATAGAAACTGAACAGGGAGCCAGAAGCTGCTGCCATTTAAAAATAAGTGATGCTGCCAATCACCTTTTTGGCAGACTCTTGATCCCATGCAAGGCAGCAATTCCCATTTGCCAGTTCTCAGCGACTGTGCAACCCAGGACCTTCAACCCGTAACCTAAATCAGGACATCTGCCAAAAGAGGTGATCCTTTCTACCCTCTCTCCTGACTTCAGTCATTTGTTCCTTCACCTTGTTTGTGTTGACACTTGCATCTTACAGCTGCATCACAAAGCAGATTAGGGAACTGACCCAAAAAAGCAAACCAGAAGAAATACAAGATTAGTTTTCAGCTGGATCAATCCTTGATCTGGCTCCTTAAACAGTCACACAAACTAAGCGGCAGCGCAAAAGGCCAGGTGGAAATGAGTGCCACTGGAAAGAGGATGGAGTTCTCCTTTTGGTGGCAACCTGATCTTAGGCAGAACATAAGTGGCCCTATACCTAGCTGGAACCAGGAGCTGTGTGAACTGTGGCCTCTCAACGTCACCTCTTTAGGACACTAAGGGTCCCCATCTTCTGTCTGTGCACTAGCCTTACTACGCTCCCTGGCATCCATGTTGAACCCTGCAATACAAAATTAAAAATACTGTAGGAAGCAAAGATACGAGACTGTATTACAGCCAGAGAGAAATTAGAAGATATAGCCAGAGGATAAAAGACTAGACACTCCAGGAAGTATCATGTAGAAGGCTGTTCAAGGTGGTCAGAATAGTAAATGAGGTATTAGCAACAGTCAAGTAATACATCAAGGCTATAAATAACTGTGAAATCAGGTATTAACAGTAATTATACAACACACACAAAGGAGGTGCTCAGAGATTCCAGCACACTTGAAATGCAAATTACTGTAGAGCTAAGGATAGTTGTGACAACAGATTTAAAACCAAAATTAGATCTCTGATTTTCAGACGCTATGAAGAAGTTGATTTGAACTTTGCCAGAAAGGGCTTATATGTACCATATACGTATAATTACTTGTACAGTCTTCTCCTTGCATGTATCTCATTCCACTTATCCAATTTAGAACAGTGTTCTCAGTCAATTATTTACAAAGATAAAATAGACTGGCTTAGGGTTTTCATAAAGTCCATTATAGCCATAAACCATACAGAGAGAATCAATAAATTGTTTGTTATCTCCATATAGTAGTCAGCATATTGCTCTTTTTTTTTTTTTTTTTAAGCACACACCACGAGGCAAACATATGCCTTTCCCTTCACAAATAAAGTGCCATCAGACACTGCATCCGTGTTTGTAAATCATTTTCGAGATGCTGTGTTCTCACACGTGCAATCTGAGAGCAACAACATAAGACGAAACATATCATTGTGAAACATATCACATCCATTACTTATGAAAAAAAAAGGTGGAATGGCACGATCCACAGCTAGGTCTACGTTGTGCCCTGAATTCCTAAGCAGAACATCTCATCACAATGACTGAGCATTTCAGCCCCAAAACGACCATGCCTCTCTAGGGATCACGGTATTTGCAAGCGCATCGGAAATCCACGTGACGCGTGCAGGCGACAGACTCTGCCTGGGAACCCACCAGCTGGCTGAAAGAGACCAGCAACATGTGCAACTCGGCAGCTTAAAGAATTAGGGCACACACAAAAAAAAACCTTCCCAAGTCCACACTAATTTACCTTTGAAATAGTCCCCAAAACATAACATTCTTTTTAATAAAGTAAATTTGACATAAAATGTTAGTTTAAAGCACTTCATTTGCACATCCTTAAGAGGATATGGCCTTGAGCATGGACCTGAGGAGATGCAGGTATCAGAGAATAAAGGCATCTTTTCTTCATCTTTGATTATTAGGTTGCAACGGCAACCTTGAAAGGCAGTTTCCTGTGTGAAACCCTGCTGTGTGAGCCTTGGCCTTGCCTTCCCAGGGTCCAAAACTGCAGCTTAGGACGGCAACACAAGGAAATTGAGTAAATCCTTCTTAATACACGTTTTCTCCATGAAGAAGTGAAAGCTGCACTAGACTTTAAAAAATATGCTTCCATACCAATAGGAGAGATGCCTGTAGGATAACCAGCAATAGGCGGAAGGTAAATTTTAGTCCATTATGTAGCATAAAAATGGCCATAATGGGTTAGATCCAAGGGCCTCCTTGCTCAACATCCTGTCTTCAACACTGCATATAAATGGATGCCAAAGGTCTTCCTTTGAATTAGACAAGCACAGATGATCCCTCTAACAAAAGGCTATGAGGTGGCTATAAGGAAAGAGAACTGGTTTGGATATTACTAAAAGAGTTGCCAGGTGGGAAAAACGAAATAGCACAGAATTGTATTAACATGTTTTCAGGAATTGAAGGAGGACAGACGGTACATAGGACAGGTAATGATATAACATGCTGTTCTTCTATCCCTGTTTCCCAGCTCCTCTCTGTTTTCCATGGATACTATTACAGTGATTTCAAAGCCTCTTTGCAATTGTTTCATAAGGGTCAAATTCTACGCTATGTTAAATACAAGCAGTGGTAACCGCGCTGCCTTTGAACATAAGTTCTCTGGTGCAAGGAATCTCTTGTTACCAGTACGTGAACTACTTTGTACAGTCAGCCCCTGAAGTTTGCTGAGTGCAGGTACCCCAGAAGATAAAGAGGCAAAGCCAACAAAACCCAACAACAGTAACAGCTAGCCAATAGTAACATGTTTTTTAATAATTACTTTTGTTTTCTCTCTCCACCCTGGGATCCTTTGGGATCCATCCTGGGAGCTTTGCAAAGAGGGAGAAGTTACAAACACAATTCCTAATGACAAAATCAGGTGTTTCAACTACATCTGGGAAGTTTAGAAAGCCAGTTTGATGACACCTTCTCTAGGTGAGTCTGATAAAAAATAGTTAAAAGCTATTATGCCCTACATGTCATAAAATACAAACTGACTATTTTAAAGAGAAAATAATTCCACTAATAAAATATACAGGAAGCTAAGCAAATATACTACTATAGTACACTACTGGAGCATTAAAGTCCTTCATAAAGCCATAAGGCAGCAAGTGAGAGATTCTTATAGTTTTTCCTTTATTAGACAGAAACATTAGAACGCTGTACAGGGTAAGGACACCATAAGCATAATTATTTGAAAAATGAATTACCAAAATTTTCTGTGGATTTTAGTTAGGTAACTGCAGGCCTTCCTGGGTTGCAAACAAACTCTGATCTAGCCAAATGTGTAAATCCCCAGATTTACGAAGTGGTTCAATCCAACGCAGAAGTGGCAGACTGCTTTGTTAAATCCACCTGCAAGAGAAGTGTCACGTGACCCTTTTCCATAGAAAAGTGCCACTATTAAGCCTTGACAATATCAGAATTTTTCAAAAGCATGTTGAAGCACAGTATTTTTTCAGCCTGCCAAACAGTGCCATTACACTTGCTTCATTCTTAAAATTCAGCCAATGAGTCAACAAGCATTTTCAATATTCAGTGAGCAGTATCAGAAAGCGTGAGGCAAAAAATACATGAGGACAGGTTTATAACTTCTACCTCTCCATCAATTCTTACAGATTTCAATTGTTTAAAATTGTCTTCTGCACTCCTGTCACTACTTAGCTAGTGACCTCATAGCAGCAGCTTTCAATTTTAAATACCCCTCAATAAATGCACAGCAAGTTACATTACATCAACACACAGTTTCCCCTTATTCCCAGGGAAAATTACTTCTCGAACTGTCTTAGTATTCATACTCATGTATTCCTGGATTATGAGTGGGGTAAATGAGCGCTAAAAATATTCTCTTCATTATTAATCTCATTTCTTACCATTTTTTCTACCATTTTTGGAAAAATAATAATACAGTATTTTGCATTCCTTTAAAATCAACATCCATTTGGAGGAAAAAAAAAAAGAAAAAAAAAGTAAGGAAAGACCGTAAAGCATCAAGTGGCACTCCACATTTATTCATCTAGAGTCTTGGTACGATTATTAGTGCTCATCATTGTGTGTCCTGGAATCCTCTCACTTTGAGTTCCTCCAGGTTGTATTCTGCTCTTAACAGGCAAAAATTAATTGACTCATTGTCTAATCTGAAGACAGGATTTTTCTTTTGTTTTGTAAGAGCTTCGAATATCATGTTAACAGGTGTGGGAGTATAATCCACAGTACCTATGTACATTTCAGTTTATTTCCCAAAGGGATAAAATAGACTTGGTGGAGCAATAACATTTCTTTCACAGATCACCCTTTCACTTCAAAATAAATCAGCTAAAGTGATCTCAAGCAAAGGATTTATCTGTTCAAACCCAGTCATGTCATTCATTAAGGTCTACTCACTCCTCTATTTCAGGACTACAGTCAGAATTTACCGAAATTGGCGTTGAATGTCAATGCTATTTCCCTGTATCCACAGTAGGAAATAGCAGTACTTGAGATGACACTCAAGCATGGTAAGCATGGATAAATGCCGACTTTTACTGAGGACCACTGTAGGTTAGTGACAGGAGATGCTGTGGTATCCTTAACTAAGATTAATGAATCTTACTGTTACTCTAAACCAGTCTTGAGTAATGGTTTAAAATCAGCGTTGAAATAATTAGAAACAAGATTGTCAGCAGAAGCATGGAAATAAAAACATCATCCATTGTTTTACAGCAGATTAATCAAGTTGAGTAAAATCGGTAATATTTTAAGTGACTGTAACTAGTAATTTTTTAAGTGAGCATATGCAGACTGTA
This sequence comes from Oceanodroma leucorhoa, assembly GCA_030449065.1. NCBI lineage: Eukaryota > Metazoa > Chordata > Aves > Procellariiformes > Oceanodroma > Oceanodroma leucorhoa. The sequence continues at coordinate 11,299,162 of JASVER010000012.1, forward strand.
TATGAAATTCAAATTTTGAAGTCTTTCATAGTTGTACAAAACCTGTTTTCTGAATTTAAGTACGTACATAAACAGTCTGCATTGAAGTGAATTTCATCCAATCAATGCACAAATGACCACCATGCTCTTAGCAGCTCTGAAAAGAGATCAGGGGGACAAGCAGAGTGACAGGTATCAGTGCCAGCTTGGTGAGCAATACCAGTATGCATTTTACAGACTAAAAAGGGAAGACACAGCACTGATCAGGAATTAACACAAAGTAAATTAATTGGTGGGGTCCTGAATGTCACAGTTCTACTTCATGTTTGGGTATACAAACATGATTTGAACATGTCTACCTGCAGATAAAGACCATTTGAACTTAATTTTGGATAACAATTAAGTTAATTTTACATTTTGCAGGGAATAACCTGCAACACATGGACTGGATCCAGAAAATACACGGAAAAGGCAATGCTGAAGGACAAATCATAGGTTACAAAAAACATTTTTACTTCCATTTTGATATAACAGTAAAGTATTGCATCGCATACTCAGAAAGTCTTGGGCCAGAAAGCTTGCACTGCACATTTTTTCTATATAAATTTGGTTCGTTGAGATAACCTATATATAAACAAACTAAGAGAATATTTTCTCATTTGCCATGGCTACTGAGGTATAGCCAAAATTAGCCTCAAATGAGATGTACCAGTCAAATGAACTTTCACTAGCTCATCCCATTCTGGCCATCCTGTTATCAGAAACACTTTGATAATTTGGAAGGATTTCAGAGAAAGACAAGAGGTGTGATTAGGCAGCTGCCAACATAGACTGGAGAAGAACCGTCAAGAGAGGTAAATATTTTAAGTACTTACAGCCTACAAGTATTTGTTGGGCATTATCTCCACAGAAATAGTGCAGAGTTTTTCCACAGAGAGTCATATGTAGGAGAAGTGAGATGGAAATCAGAATACGAATTTCTATTTGTGTAACGAGGAATTCTTTTTCACAATGAAACTTTATTTCAAGATAATGGCTAACTTCTACAAAACTAAGCTTACACCAAACACGAGTATGGACTAATCCTTCACTGGCTCAGTAAGCATAACGCATCACTTTTACCTCTAGTTCTTATGTGCTTTCATATGAAAATAAGGAAGTTAAAGAACCACATTAGTGGTAAGAATCAATAGAGAGGCAGGACCTAAAAGCATGGCAGCAGTTCAAGGGAAAATAGAGTTTCACCTGCCTTGATAGGGATTGAAAGGAGATAGTAATAGCAACATCACAGTGAGAATTCTGCAACCTTCCCATCCAGGGAATAGAGGTTTTTATGAGGATATGAAAATACTGTAAAATGTAGAAGAGAACAGGAAGTATTTAGGGATTAAGAGGACTATTTAATGACAAAAGAATGATGAAAAACTTTTAATCTTGAAAACAGGGAATTTAGGAATTTAGAGGCAATTTGCAATTATATGAAAGGACCTAGGGCAAGACACAACTTCCAGAAAGAAGCAAAGGCAAAGAGTAGAATGGTACATGGACTTGCCTTGGAGTTAAGAGTAACTATTACAAGATTTCAACTCATTTCTTTGGTTTGGGGTTTTTCTGAGATTCTTTGCTGTAATTGTGATATGGAACAGCCTGGCAAAAGATGAGACATCAATGTACATTCAGGGAAAATCTGGACCTTTTCTTTATGCTGAATAATAGATGTATGTGAGCATGTTCCACCTATACCAAGTTCAAACTAATTTAACAAAAGAGGATGTCAGACCTCTTACCTCCCTGCCCTACAAAAACTATGCACCAGAAGTTCCATCAAGAGACTGAATCATGGCCACCTTAATGAACGCCTTTTAATGGATTTCCACAAATCCACTCTTTTTCAAACATTTTGAAAAGTACAGTTGTTTCAGCAACTGCATAATGCACTTTTCTCCTTGAAATCTATTTTAATCGGTTTTGTACATAATACTAAAAAAAGATGCTCATTTTACATTTTCCTTGTTCTCCTCCCATGCATTCCACTTGGAGGTATACTGTGTAAAGATCACTGCTATGATTGTGTGACTTCATGGTAAGACTGGTACATTTCTTGTACAACTGTGTAGTTTATTTGTTTACACCATATATGATTTACTATTATCCTTACCTTTAAACTGTAGGGAGACTCATGTAGCATGTGCCTAGCAGATGCAGAAGAGCAACAGTCTGGCTAACTACAGGTGTAACTCTGTAAACCCTAGCTGTGCTAAGTAATAATTAAAATACAAGCAAGGAACAAGGACTATCCACAGAAACCCCTCAGCTGTTTCAACAGTGGCACACACAGGATAAATCTTGTGCCATAGAGGGAACAGCAGGACAGAAGGCTCAACGAAGACCTTCACTGATACATCCCCGCTCTGGATTTCTGAGCCAGAAGAAGAATCTGTATGGGATACTCAGCACCTTATAATGGTTGATCCTACAAGCACTTAGATTTCAGTTTGGCTTTACACATCTAAATTGCCCTCCCAAATGAAAGCACCTACAAGTTTGGATCCTTCTTGCAGTGACTAGCATTTAGATACTTACTTAATGAAGAAAATATATTCTTTTTACACATGTAAAATTTGCATCTCCCCACTTTCGCTGAATCTTCACCTACTGTTGTACTTTGGAAAGAGGCACAACATATTTATTTGGAAATAGATTGTTTTCTTCTCTCCTTTTGCTCATTTCTTCTCTACCACAGCAGTCAGAATAAGAGATGATGCTGCATTATAAGCTATCATCTGTACTGTATGTAGATTAATATTGTACAGATAGGACCTTGTTGCCATTGCTTCTTATTTTGTGGTGAGGGGTTTCTTTTATTTGAAGGATTTATAAGGGGAGGGGAAAGGCTGCTGAAACCTTAACAGAAATCACAGGTTTTATTGAGTTGTCCACAATGACTTGATCTCTTTTCCTGGTATTTTTAAATTCATTTGGAACCCAACAGAGGTCATAAATAGTTCAAATTACTTCTTTCAATGCCTGCAAGTTTTCAAACATCACTGTTGAATTTCATTTGACGTTGTGTCATCCACTGTTGCAGTTCTGAGGGTTCCCTTTTGAAGTTCCCCACATAGTGTGTTTTGGACTTGAGGCACCTAGCTAACTGTGCCATTTGCAGATGTTGCTATCTCACTGCCTAACTTTCTTTCCAATTCATTAATACATTTATTAAATAACAACCATACTAGCATGAAGCAGTGGAGCAGCCCACTGCAAACTTTCAGCCATAGAGGAGGATGACTATATATTTTTACTTTAGACTTTGCCACCTAGACATTTTTACCCCATGACGACGGTTTCCCTCTCCCCCAGTGACTACTTAGATTCCTTAACAGCTGCTCCTGTGGAGAAAGCTTTTTGAAGTATAAAAAATTACGTTGGCCTATTTTCTTTTTCCTTCTTTTTTAATGGTTGGTTAAAAAAAAAAAAAAAGAAGGCACAAAAAAAGAGCTAATAGAATAGTGAGGAATGAATTTCTTTTGCAGAAAAAGCCCTGGTAACTACCGTATCTGGTAGTTAGCATTTTACCATCTTCCTCTAAATAGAGCCTCCCCTAATTCCCAGTCTCTTTCTTCTTCTTTCTATTGCCCAGAAATACACTTCACTGGAATAATCTGAAACAGTTTTCTGAAAACTTGTCACAGTAGCATTCAATTATTCAGTATTGAAGAATTGCTACTATTCAATTCATCAGTGCAGAAACTAAAACATGGCCACATCTAAATAAGAAATGCTTACATACTTTACCACATTATTCCAAAAGTAATTTTGCTTAATGAAAGAACTGAGTGGTACTGTCCCTCTCGCAGTCTACAGAGATCGAGACCTTTTAATTACATTAGTATCCACATAAAACAAGCAAAGCAACTGAGCAACTCCAAGCAGAATCAAAATCCACAGACCTAGACACTTTTTGATTTTAACCCTTCTGAACTTCTACTTTTATATTCTCGAGCTGTAAATTTTACGGCTGGACCCTTTCCCACTCATGTGTCAAACATTACTCCCACAGTTGTGGGATTCTTGAAATTCATATCTGAATATTGCAATTTGAGACTACCTAGCTTTTTGCCACATACTTTAAACAGTAAAGAGAGCACTGCTCATATAAACACTTTAAATTTGTCATTTCTAAGGTGCAGAACATACAATTCACAGCTTGCGACAAGTGAGAGTAAAATGGATTTAAGCCAATTTTGAGCCCTCTTTATCCTGGGCTGCTCTGCATCTCCTCACATAATTTAGTTGTCTCTTTGGGTCTGCCTAGCTCCTAGGAGGGAGATCTCAGCTGCCCGTGAGCTCCAGTAGTGCCTGGCACCTCCTTGGTAGGGTCGGCTGGGGTTCCTCCAGCTGTGCCCTGGCATGCTCAGAGTGCCTGCCCTCCCCAGGGCTTGCCTGGAAAACCACCTAATGGCCATTTCCTTGCTTCCCACCACAAGAGAGCTGTCCTCCAATGTGGACTTGGAGCTTTTAGGGTCATGTCTGGCAGCTCTGGTGGTCCTTGCCATAGAAAAGGGGCCAGGGCACAGGTGAGGATAAAGAATAGGTGAGGTTACATGCCCTTGGCAAGTGCACTTCTTCAGCTTTCTTAATAGAAAGTCAATGCTGCAGATTATTTAAAGAAGAAAGTTTGAACTTTTCCATCACTGTTCACCCTCCTTGTGTATATGCCATATTCCTCTCCTCTTTTAGACAATGAAGATCAACAAGAGCAATTTTAGTTTTATTTGTACGTTCAGCTTTACTTTCAGGATCCATTGAGCCTCAGCACTTGAATTTCAATCAGTGTTGTTTATTTAAAACACCTTCATTACTGCAGTCTTTATATGTGCATGCATTATGTAGCTTTTAATATTTATGACAATGAAATAGTATTATTAAATGTATGTTATTATTAAACATAAGGTATGCATTAATTTCAAGAAGAACTGTGGGGCAAGCTGCGTAATTACTACGTTACAAAATACAATGTGAAAACATCACACTGATAAAGAAAACACATTCCAATGTGATACACGGCCTCCAAACCGTGAGATGGTGCTTTTTCATTTAGAGCACAGAGGCTAGACCTTTAACGTACTGCCCAGAAAAAACTCTCATAAATATCTATTTTGGACAACCATGGTCATGGCAAGTTAGAAGGCTCGTCTCTTGATCCTGATGATGATAATGACATCTAGCATGAGCTCGGACAAACCATTTAATTGTCTGGAGCTCCTGCTTTTCACCATGGATGTCAAACTCCTAGGTACACCCTATTCTTTAGAAACTGTCTGTGGAAAAGTATTGAATAGAGGTATATAAAAGGAGAAAGACACAAGGACATTTGCTTTCGGAGTAACAAATCTGAATGCTTTCCTGAGTACAAACCTCAGTGTGGTTACCAGGGAAAATGATAGACTTCTAAAAGTTCATTTATTTCTGTGTTTTTCTAACTATTCCCTAATGCTTGATGAATGTATTTGTAAAGCCTTATTCATGGATGTATCTCGCTTAAAGGTACATGATACTTATTCTACTGAAATGTCCAGTGAATTTTTCATAATGCTGTGAATTGTAGTCCTGATAGTGAATAGTTTTACTTTTCTTCCATATACTCATGATAGCAACATTTTTAAGTGGATGCCGTTGAACTGCTGTATATAAAGCTGACTTATATTTAGATAATAGATTTTATCCAACAAATGATACAGGTTAGCAAAAAGGCAACAGTTCAGACAGCTAGTCTGCAGACGTTTGGTGAAAAATTATAAAAAAGATTTAAATTATGTTCTTCATTTTATAATTCTTCATTTTCTCCATCATGATCTTATGTTGATTAATTTTGAATTGTTGTGCAGTTTCAAATGAACACTAATATTTACACTTATTGGATTACATTATTCAGAAGATGTTAAGACATGTAAGAACTAGGACTTTTAGGATTACCGAGTCAAATATTGTAGGATAATTTTCTTTGTCTAATAGACGGACATTAATGATTCATTTGTCCTTTGGCCTTGACCATTCCTACTGCTAGCAAAAAGGCCCATTTCTCTTGGCAGCCTATTTTTTTAAATACTTTTTTTCCATTTACAATTTTTTTTTAAATCAAACAATTATTTCATCCCTGAAAGAACCTGACTTTGTTAAGACTTCATTTATACACTTTATATACTTTCGTGTCTCCTCTATAATGGTCTTCATTGAATCTTCACATAACTATTTCCCTGTAGCACAGAACCGTTGTCTGGCTACATGCAACTATTTCCTGGTAGCTGGGTGAACTCCTAGCTGCAAGTTTATAGAAAAGCTCTCATAGCTTAAGAAGGGACAAGAATTCACCACGTTCCCTCAATCATTTATCATTTGCCTTGCTCTTCTTTGAGTATAGATGAAGAAACTTTTACACTAACAAAGTAATGAACTGGTGAACCTACATCCATGAAAATTTCACCCTGGAACAAAAAAGTAGTTTTTTTGTTAAATAGCTTTAAATTCATAAGAAACATTAATATTCTAAAATATAATATAAAGTACATGAATTTGCATCCTTGTAACAAACACGCAAAAGACCCCCTCTGAGGTAACATCTCTTACCACCATTCTTTTTTTTTTTTTTTTTTTTTTTAAATTCTTCAACAGATCTTCAAGATGAATGAAAGTCACATATATTGAGACAAAGGTTGGGGGAAAAAAAAGCAGGTATTAGGTAATGTTCCGGCTCCCTTACATTCCACAGAATTAGAACTGAATGTGCACACTCTCATTAAGGAATGTTCCTAAGTATTTGTCAAATATATTTACACACATTTACTTCAATCCACAGGTTTAAAGTTTAAAGCAGGTTTAAAACTGCTGAAGTCCTCTGCAGATCTGAGGTCATACATCAGTTTTTAGAAGAGCAAGTATTTTCAAATGGTTTTGTATTTAACAAAGATATCTACATTTCCAGTATTTCAAGTACCATGCTATGGACACTACTGATAAATGATGACTGGGCCAGAATTTTATTTGAATATTTTAACTTACTTCATGAAGGATTTTATTTATTTCTTCTTATAGGTAGATCTTGTATTTTTTACAGTATTTGAGTCCACTCACATTTGAAGTGAAAAGTTGAGTTTGTTTGTATTGACTGTGTAGCTGTGAGTGAAAAATTACATTAATAAAAATAATGCGTCTAACACATTTTAGAGAATTTGATGTTCTCAGTATTTCCTAGTTTCACATGTATTAATTGAAATATAGATTTACATTAGTGAATACTTACTTACTTTATGCACAGATTCTGTTTTCATTAATACCAGTTCTGAAATAAGTCTTCACTCAGACTTCACTCAGCAAGAAATGTACTATCAGGCCTTAAAAATGTAACATCACACTTGGGAAGCTATGTTTAAGAGATGCAGTATACAAAATGTACTGACAGAAAGCAACTGTAAATTGGGGGCTGACTGGTATAAGTCCAGTTCCATTAAATGGAAAGAAGAGAAACAACTGATAATGGTCAGACTAATCAGTAGAATCTTCCAACACAATTTTATAAATATTGTAAACTATCTGTCATACTCTCTGATGAGAAATTAGGATTGTCTCTTAAAAAACAATATTATTTGAAAACACTTTTATTTTCCCTCTCAAAACTGCCTATGAATATGATTCACTTCACTTTGTGTTAATGCTACTCTTTGTGTAAAACAAAAGCTTTGAGGATACTTTACATAAAGATAGAGGCAAAGAATAAATCACTGTTTCATAACCATAGCAAGAGCCTGTTTTGCTGTAAGCCATTTAACTTAACAAGTCAGTCACCTTATAATACAAAACTCTAATTTTGACAATACATAATAACATTATTTGATAAGTCATACCATAAATACACACATTTTCTGTTTTTTATGGGATAGAAAAAGAAAGGTTAATGTATAGAACAGAGATACACAAATTCTCCTCAAAACAACAATCTGGATGTAAATCTTTTAACTCCATTTGGATACTGAATATGCTGATCTCAGTAAGAAACATAGCTAAGGTTAAGATCTTGGTATCTCACAATGTAGATGCTGCTGTTTTAACAGATTCCATATTCTGCAGATGTTTTGATAGAGCTCAAAAATTTGAGGCAGCTAAATTTTCTTTAAAGAGATGGAAACTTATAATGACTTGACCAGTTTAGTGATATCTAGGGAATTAATGAGATATTCCATTAATAAGCATCATGTGGAACTACTATTGCACTCTGGAAGGGACCAATAGACCACCGTTCTGTGTCTGGAAGTGATCAGCAGTCAATAACTTCATTCTCTCATAAAGCACTTAATTTTAAAAGGGAAGAAGTTCTGTAACCTCAACAACTCTTCAGTGCATGGTTTGAATCAGAAATATTGCTACTTCTAGCGCCACTGCACATACTGTTCTTATTCACGCAAATGTTTAACATTCTTGATTCTAACTAGGAATTTCCCTAAATTAAGTTTTGTGGTAACAGGCTGCAGATTAATTACAGTTCATATAAAAGCTGGGGTTATCTTATTCTTTTTGATTCTGGCTTTTGAGTGTTTTATAATTCTCATTTACGTAAATAAACTGAGCAGCAGCAAAGGAAGGGCACCCACATGAGCTAAATTCTCCCTTATGATGACACTGTGCACTAATAATAGGGCTATAATATAATCATTTAGTGTTTGTTGTCTTAGACTAGACTGAACTAACAAGCATCATTAGATACATTGCCTAACTGTGTCAGTATTAGGCAGAGTTATGGTTATCTGTGTGCCCTCACACTGGATTTTCAGTTTATCTTTAGCTTTGAATTTTGTGGGTTCCTAATACTTGAGAGTGTGGGATAATTTTGAGATGGTTTCAATATGTCTGGAATGTGTGCTACCCTCAACTACTACTCTTCAGACTTACCACCCTTCTAATTTAGATTTATAGTGGGTTTTCTGCTTATAAAAAAAAGAAATTGAACAGGCAATACAAAAACTTATTCCCATGAGGCCTCCTGTTTATTTACAAATATGAAGTTTTGCCTGTAAATCTATCTTTCTGTCTTTCTTCTTTCTTTCTTCCTTTCTTTCTTTCTTTTTTTCTTTACCTTCTATGGTCCAATTCACAAAAGTTAATGTTTTCGAGTTACCAAAATGTACCAAGGTGGATGAAGCAAAACAATGCGAAGCTACAACATCCTCATGCCCTTTCCCCACATCTCTCAAGTTCCCTTTATTTCTTCCACCTTCCTGAACTCCTCTGTCTACCTGCCCAGAGTCCCTTCTCTAAGTACAAATGCACAGACACTACAGCCCCATTCCTTGTATCCTCTCTTTTATTCTGCGTGCCTCTTCAATTTCCTTCCTCCTCTTACATCCTCTTATGCTTCTTATCACATAATAATTCATCTTCCATATTCCTTCCTTTCTCCTACACAGATACACTCTGTGCCTCTTGCTGCTTTCTTCATTGATTAGTTCAGGTGCAAAGGTTTGGTTTTGGAAAAGGTAATGAAAAATTACCATTAAGTAATCCCTTGCTGGCTCCTCCCTGTTTAGACCATTCATTTCTAAAATCTATGAACATATTCTGGTACATATTTAAAAAGGAAATTTTGTCTTTATAAAATAACTGATAGACTTCAAAACCAGCTAATCTATTTTTCACGCCTTGCAATCTCTGCTTTGAATAAAACATACAGTTTGAAAATAACTAGGAGACTGTGGCAGCTAGTTCTGCAGTATTTGTTCTGTATTTGGTAAATTTCTTACTAATGAATAAAGTCATAGATTTCCAGAAGTTACAAGTTACTTATTTTCAGTGAAAGTTTTGCAGTGATAATCTCTGAGATCTCCCCTTTAAAAACCCATTCTACAAAACTCGAAAAATGAGACCTTTAATTTACCTTTGAATAGATATCGAGTATGAGAGTTTGGGAAAAAAAAAATCCTCAAGAAAGGAAAGGCATTGCCAATCCATTATTTCAAAAATAAAGTTTAACTAAGAATTTTCTTTATTAAAGTATTTTCACACTACACCTCGCTGACTTGTTGTTGGAGCATTTGAGTTCAAGTTCCATCAAAAAATTCCTTACCAAGCTGGTTTTGCAGACTTGCATTAAATCTCCGATGAAGCTTCTGAGTGCAAGTTCAAATAAATTAAAGGCCCAATCAATAAAACTGGAAATCAGCCTTGCAAATCATGTTGCCTACTAAGAACTGTCATTAAATTAGAGTCAAATCAAATTACACAATAACGAACAACAGCTTCTCCTCATGTATGAGAAGGTATCCTTAACACAAACCTCCACCCGCCCGAAGATGTGTKCAGCCCGATGTTTGCTCCAAACTTCCAGGGTCACCCCTTGGTGAGGATTCCCACGTCCTTGGCTCCTGGCTTAGGGAGCTGTGCGGGCCCAGCCCTGTGGCCTCGAATCACAGCCCTTATCCTCTTTGGTATTTCCAGCAGCTCCCACAGCTAATAAATAATGCATTCATTAGGCAGACTGCATGTTTACTTCCATAGACCAATACTGGACTTTTTTAGCCAAAACCGCCCAATCTGACCCATAGCTATGCTCGATTCCTTTCTTTTGGGCACAACACTGCCTGTACCTGTCCGTGGTGGGGCAGCGGGGCAGCAGCAGCCCCTGTGCCTGCGAGAGCCACCCCTGCCCCAACAGCGCAGAAGGGCTCCCGAGTGCCCCTGCTACGATGGTGCCTGCTGGTGCTAAGGGCAGGGGCACAAGTGCCCAGGCAGCGCTCCCTGCCAGCACTTGCCTTTACAAGAGGAGGCTGGGGACAACACAGTCTCCCACTGCAGACAACTCCTCCTGCAGTGCGGGACAAGAGGAGGGAAGGAGTCGTATGCCCCCTTCCAGCACCTGCATGGCTGGCAGCAGCATCAACAGGTGTACCAGGTGTGCAAATGGCTTTCTGTTTAAGTTGCTGGCATCAATCTGGACACAGCTTAAAGCTTTAAACTGAATTTTAATTTTACTAAATTTTACTAAACACTCAAATTTTTCAAAGCTGCACGTGTTGTCTCTAACTACATATTGTTTATATTGTCATGCTTTACAACAGCAAGAAGAGAGAAATTAGGGCACTATTTTCTCATAAAAGTGGCTAAGAATATATTGGCATTCCATGTTTAGATAAGTGTCTCACATTCAGAACCATGACCTAGAGGCAGCACCAACCAGTTTATATATTTATCATCCTGCAATTGGGTCACTCATTAAGAAGCTTATGGTCAAAAAGCTGTAAAAATGCCTTTGCACCTGAGGTTTCTCTTTTAAAACTTGCCCACATGTTGTAAATCAACAGGATGCAGGCTCCTAAATGCCTAAGACATTTTGCGAAAAAGGTAGGATCGCTTCAAAATGTTACATTAAGTATGAGTTAGGTTCTTAGACTTGTCACTAAAATTTACATTTTGGCCATTCTGGTACCATTATACTTCAAAACGGAAATAATAATAAAGATACCTCTAAATTCTTCTTATATCAGAAGCTAAACGTTTCAGAAGAACAGTATTCTTTACAGTATTTTATAATAATGACTCTCAAAAAAACCTTTATCACCACAGGAATCATGTACTTCACAAGTCACATCCTGAGTAAATGCCATCTAAAGACAAAAATACATTTTAGCAAAAACCTCCTCGTGGCTGTAGCCAGACTGCCAGCTGTGACACTTCAGATGGACTCGCACATGCAGTCTCATCTCCAAGCTTATGTGGGCCATAATCAATATAGGCTGACTACTAAGAGTTTTCAGACTCTGCCTTCCTATACAGCCAGTGATGAGACACAAGGACAATATGTGAATTGGGTGGTGTGAGCTTAGCTCTTTACTATACACAACCCGGAAATAAATATTTGGGCAGTAGGGCTGAAGAAATTAGATGTGAATATGGTAAGACACATACTGTTGGATAAATCTAGCCTAACTATAGATCAAAAGTTGTTATAATCTGGACAAAGGAGCAAAGCACATTACTTAGCATAGAGCTGAATAGCTACATTGGTCCACCGCTCCCCGTACCTCAGCTCTCAAAGATGTCCTCACACAGTGACACCAGCTTTGGCAGCGGCCCTCAAACACGAGGGTCTGGAGGCATAGCTGCTGCTTGAGCCGGCTTTGCCACTAAGATTGGTGACCTCGGCACAACATCCTCAAAACTGCCTTGGGTATCCTTCTGTACAGAGCTGCACTCTGCTGTGAAAAGAAGCCCTTTTCAGCAGCTCAGTTACAATTTAGTTCAACACAGTATAAATCATACTTTAATAAAAATTCTACACCCCAAAAATCCTCCTCGCCATAAAATGCTCAACTGACACAGGCAAATCTGGGGGCTCAATGAACTTACGGAGTAAATCCCCTTCAGCTGTGTAAACTAAGTGTATTTGGGCTTTTTGAAGAGGCAGAGAGGCTGGAGATGGAAATACCCTCAAAAAGTGCAAGATTCAGGGGACAAGCTATGATATAGAATAGCAGTCAAGGATCCTCAACCCAGGACACATGAATACAGGCATGTTCAAGCCATGTCTCCAGCTCTCCTGGTCACAGGCTACCGTGGAATCTACTTTCAGACCCAGACTGAACATGTTTCTCGGGCAACTTTCCAGGAAACCAACTATTCACAGGGATTTAGTGGGCTCCAAATGCTATCCCTAGTCTAAAGGGGAAGTTCTTTCAAGCAATGGTGAAGTTATCATGGGAAAGTTCCCATCTGATGATTTCTTCCTAACATGGGAAGTTAACAAATTTGTCTCAGCAAACTGATTGCAGTGAATGAGATGAAGAATTTTGGGGTTGTATTCTTTTTTTCATATCAGTGTAGTGCCATGCAAAAAGCCCCAACAGTATACATACATAAACATACATATAAAACTTTTCCGAGACTGATAGTCATCTTTTCTCAGATGTGTAAATCTGTTTTGATACTGCAGTCACCACAAGGCTGGGTGCATGTTAGCGAAAAGTGAGCCTTATGGTGCTTTTACTGTCCAGGGACTTTGCTTGAAAAAAATTACAGTGACACAGAGCTTGAGCAAAGTCAATTCCACAGTCTCAAGCCAGACCTACAAAGGTGGTAGTACCAAACAGCTTATTATCCTTCCTAGGGAGAGTCATAACCGAGAGGCCTCATGGAGGATTTGGTTTGAGTAAGCTTTTGCTTTCTGTTAACCTTATAAACATGATCCCACTCTTCTCTCAAGCCATCAGGGTATTCCCTGTCCACCCCTGTTGCCAGTATATCTGCAATGCTCTACACTCTTTGCCATGATTATCATGACATCAGGAAATGAAGAATCAAAAAAGGACCAGTGGAGGAATGTGTGTAAACCAAAAGTATACGGAAACAGAACAAGAAAAATGAAGGGACCTGCATTTCCCAGATAAACCACAGATAAACCCAGATAAATCACTCTCAACCATGGAGATAAAGCTTTAGTTGAGGAGACTCATAACATTCAGATAAAGGCAATATATGCATAATATATGTATGTTAACTACATACAAGAAAATATAAAATGTACCCCCCACACACTTTTCACCCAACCACAAAAGCAAAGTAGGCAGCACACAAGGCTGTTCTGACTCTTAGAAAAATGATTAGTCTGCTATTCTGGATCTGTATCCTTTTGCTAACGCTCTCAGTGCAATGGTTGGAGCGTATCAGCACCAGTCTTACTCAAGCCAGACAACTACATAGTCCGAAAGCCTCAAAGTACGGTTGTTTAGGGGTGAGATCTTTCTATTCAAAAGGAGGTGCAACAAAGGCAGTAGAGAGCAATGGGATCCATGCCTATTTTTCTGTAAGACCAAGTAACATGTTGATCACATTTGCAAAAGAAGGGATAAGGAGACAGGAGACAGGTATTTCTGAACAAATGAGAATGTCATGCTAGAAAAAGAGAGGCATGATCTTTGACTTTTTATTCAGATTTTGTAAGTATTCTTGAAAAGACTTCATCAATATGAGGCTTACTCTTACTGTTTCTAGAAGTAGCATGAAAGAAGAGGTGGAGGGAACAAAACAAAATAAGAATTTGCCTGAAATTTCTGTCTAAATGATATCATTTACAATAAAATACAGCTGAAATATCCAGAAGCCTTGTACAAAATTAAACTCTATCAAAAAGATCATTCTGATGTAAATATTTTTACTATGTGAGAAAAGACAAAGCTGAAACAATTTAATTCTTCTGTACTATGTAATGCAAAAGCGTTAGCTTCTCAATCTTTACAGTATTTAACTGTGCTATAAAAGCAATATTCACATTTAAACAGGGCCTGCCAGACGTATTTAATTTTAGTTTTATTAAAAATACCAGAAGCTGCTCTTAATAGATAAATGAATGTCATATGAAACCACATCCAAAAAATTTGAAAAATTTCAAGTGCACTTCTATTCCAACTTTATCAGTTAAGCAACCTATCGCAGGTCTCTTGCTGAAGAGTTTCAATAAACAAGTTTTAGAGATTACTAAGGGCTGTTTGTCATTTTTAAAGGACACATTTGCAAGGAAAACCTTTTCTGGGATTGCTTTTAAATGTTTTACCACATTCTTTACCTAAAAATCTCTAAAGAACTTCAACTTATTTGAACACAAGAGGAAGTTAAATGAAGCATGAGACCAAGTGAAACTCAGCATTTTCTTTTGTTGAAGTGGAATGACAAAACCAGAAAGTACATTGGCTACAGAGAAAAAGACATTTTATAATGACTTTCACCTTTCATAATTTAAATCTATAAGATTATTTATAACAGCTTAAAATATGCCATATCAACTATATTGACCCATATTCACTCATATATTTTTCACTGTTCTGTTCTATTTCAACAGCACAAAACTACTAAAAACTTGTTTTACCTACTCTAGTGAACTGGATTAATGGCAGCTTTATTCTACGGAAAGGTCTCAAAATGGCTGGGCCCAAAACACCCAAGCTCTGTTAGTGCATCCGACCCATGCTTATTAACTCAGAAATGTCCCTTTAACTCTGCTTTCTTTGGACATGCCTCTGGACACAGGCACTGTGGGCTGCAGAAGGAAATCCAAACTCGCCCCAGCTCTCTGAAGCGACTTAGCTCTTAAGACAAACGGGATCTGGCATTAAAGCAGGTTTTCACCGTGCTGTAAGTTTCTGTGTTGGGAACCAGGGTTAAGGCCCTGGATCATGCTTAATCTTTACCAAGGAAATTGTGGCAAGCAGAAGGGTGTTGGGCGGGTCAGTGTCTCTGCAGCTAGCTTTTCTGTAGGACCAAACTTGGGAAACGCTGAGGACCTGTCTCCCGAAGAAACCACTGGGAGTTGCAGATCTCAAGATTTGCCCCAAAATATCCTAATGGATATTTCTTCTATATGCAAGAAGCAAAGTAAAGGCACAAGGGTGATAACATTACGGCTTACTTACAGGAACAAACACTGTTACATGGGCCCTAGATTGGAACACATCCATGTGTAGCCATGTTACAAAGTGCATGTATTTCCTACAGAAGCAACATAGCAATATAATGCCGAGTACTACGTGACTGACTAATATTCCAACTGCACTGTAAAGGTAAAAAATGCCAGACTTTGCCTAAAAGAGACAATATGTTTTATGACTTTAAAATGAAATCACAGAAGACCTAACTCCATCCAGCTGTTCTTAATAGAGCTTTTTTTCCCCTTTGTTTTTCATTCTCTACCTTAATCCGCTTCAAAATTACCTCACAGTCTCATTCATTTTTGCTCGTAACTTGATAACTCTTACCAAAATGATGTATTGCACATTACAGGGCAAAAAAACTAAATTAAAGAAAGAAATACAGAAAATGTATATTCATTAAAACTGGTGATGCTGCAATGAATATTTGCATAGCAACCTACAACTATGCCTGATAGAATTACAAATTTATCATGCATTCCCGCATTTTCTGCATCAGTCACTTCTATTCGGTTCAGCTTAGTATAAACAATCCCCCTTATTTTGCAACTAATTGAAGAATTAATATAAAAGGATTGAACACCTGTTGCTCTGTTGGCAGAAAACAGCAATTACAATGTTTCTTTCCAGTGGACTTAAACTACAAAAGAAAATTTTAAAATAGAAAAGGAAGGAAACCATACTGGTGACCAGGGTCCTTTTGAATCCACAGAGGATATGACAGTTTTTATTCAGATTGTTGAGTGGTCCCTGTTAAGCTTCATCAGTTGATGGAGTTCTCCTCTCTATCCCCCCATTTAGCCACTGCCCCCTTAAGCGTTTCCGATTAGCTTGGAGTAGCTCTGATTCACTCAAGCTCCTCTGTCCTCTTACCCACAGACTTTAAGACAGGCTTAAAATCCATTGTACATCCACCTAACCGTCATGTAGATCCTCTTTTCCAATTTCCTATTACAAACATTAATCACTGAAAATAAATGCTATTAAAAAGAGAGACTAAATCAATTTTCATCTCCTCTTTTTATTCCTTATCTAGGGAAGTGGTTAACCAAGCCTTAAGCTGAGGTAGAAAGAGTCGAACATAGGGACCTGTAAGGAAGTGATTTTTCGAATAGGTGGAACTGAAAGGAAAACAATAACCAAAACACAAGCAAGCATCAAATCCACTTAAAATAAACATTCTTAACTTTCCTTACTGATGCAAAACCTAAAACAATTAAGCAATGGAAATGCCAAATATTTGTTATGATCACCTGCAATAAAAGTAAAGCAAGAAATGCAGGGGTTCAAAATCCTTGGAGAAAGACCTAGTCGCTGTTAACCTGGGAGCTCTAGGACTGCAGCCCTCACCCCCACATGGGACAGCCACGTTTCACCCTCTCCTCAGTCCACAGGAGTCTGGCATGCCCACGGCTCACACCAGTGGTGTCCCCTGACCACAGCACCACAGGGGCATGGCTCAGCTCTTTTGCTTTATATCAACAAACTTTAAACCATTTTCCGGCAAAATTATCATTATTACTAATTATAAATTAGTAAGTTCTGCTCTTTTTCACTTTTTACTGAAAAGTACGTGGAAACATACAGTATCAGTTTTTCCCAACTGATTTGGAATGAGCATCACTGTCTGGTCCAGACGCCTCTACTTTGGCACTAATGCCTTCCATCACACCTCATCTAGATGGTGGATGAAGATGAGGAGATCTCATCTTCAAGGTCATTTTCAGAAGCAGGCCTCACTTAAAAAATCATGGTGGATATACAGGCACAGTCTTTCTCCCTCTTGTTTCACAGCTGTTTCTGGGAATGGCTAAACTGTGAAAACACTGGGTTTTCTCTCTTTGATAAGATACCTGCTTATGGGATGGACACATCTCAAGGGATTTTTTTTTGTTTTCCAACACAAGGAAGACTGAAAATCAGCGTGAAATGGGAATGCACAACTTGGGGCATAAACCTCCACAAGCACGCCTTCATCTCCCTATTCAGATTGGGATCAAATACACATTTATTTGCCTTGGTGCATTCTGGTATTGCTTTTTTAAAAAAGGCATGCCAGACGTGCAGGCGACGCAGGGGCTGGGGAGGGCTAATTCTGTCCGTGGCACCGGACCTGCATGGGTGGAGGCACCCAGCGCTGGGACCTGCTGCTGCCGGCAGTGCCCAGTGCTTTGAGAACCACTCGCATAGGGAATGTGACTTCTCCAAGTCCTGCTGAGTTAGGAAGATGAGTCAGAACTTCAGTCAGGGCCAAAAATGGCAAGGGCATTGTGGGTCAGGGTCAGGCTGACACACTGTGTAAAGACACGGGTGCTGAGACCCCAGAGTGGGATTAGGCTGAGCGGCACATGAATCACGACACGGTGGAAACACAGGCAGGGCTGCAGATCATTTGGATCTGTGTTCGTAACACTGAGCTGTGCAGGCACAAAGAAAGAATATCATAAATCCAAGGAAGATCAGGGTCAACTTATGACACTGCCCACAGCTATCCAAGCAGCAGTGTGCAATATTTTTTGGGAAGTATTATAAGCACAGAAAAAATTGTTCTTTTCCCTTTAAAAAGAATGTGCACCTCTATAATAACAGCAACAAAAATCAGCTGTGTGGGATAACCTATTTCTATGAAGAAAGAATAAAGTGTTAAATACTCAATATTTTTCTGAATTTATAAATAAAAATAAACTTTTAAAGCTTTCCTGTTAATGAAATTAAAATCATCATCAGTCTTTCCTTAAGTGTCTGCAGTACATAGTCACAGTCCATTAAGACAACATGTTAGCATTGTTCATAACAGGATGTAAATGAAATAATCAAGTAATCAGGACTATTTCAACATCAATAAAGCCTCAGAGTGATTATTATGTACAGCCATGACACAATACCTTTTTGCATACTTTCCCTGATCAGATTAAAGTGGTGATGAATTCCTCGATGGCTCAAGTGTGCTCCAAGGAAAGCTAGAAGGTTGTACAGTTAACTCCCAGGGTGTAACTCTAAACCATACAACCTACTACCTCAACCCGGATGCACACAGCTTCCGACGGTGACCATAAAGTCTTCTTCACTTCTTCAGCCTTTCTTTGAAATGTGACAGCAGCCACAGGCTTACATATTTCCCATGGGGGTAGGCTTTCAACTGCAGTTATTCCCCACTTTTCAGACAATAAGGCATATTCTTAGACATTTTTTTTACTGCAGAGGTAGAACTTCTGTTCTATGCTGTTCACATATATATAAAGATATATACATGTGTGTTGTATGTGTATATATATACATACGTATTTGATAGGAATGATGCAAGTCCAACTACATTTCTGGAAAGAAATAACCATTTGGTCTTATTTTACAATAAAAATAAAATATAAACCTCTTCTTGTTTTTTCTACATTTTTGTAATGTAATACCATGTAATGGTATATTTAATGAAGCCAGCAAATGGTATATCCTACTCTCTCTCATTGGAAACACTACAATTCCCTCACATCTCTTTGTAAATTTTAATAAGATATTAAGCCAAAGGTGCTTAAAGCAACCAATAAAAGAACAAATCACTTCAAGTTTGAAGATAAGACAACGGACAAGAGAATCATTACAAAACCAATATATAGTTTTGTACACTCACTTGGGCTTGTTGTCAAATACCACTGCATTGCATGCTACATAAACTTTTGCCAGATCACCATACTGACACAGACCCATAGAAGCGAGCTTGTGCAGTACGTTTCAACACAAGATCGGATCTACGGGTTTATGCCAATTGGCATCATTGATTAGCATTTTCCTTTTAAAGTGAGACACAGAAGACTTTAAACAAACGAACATACGAAGCAATGTAAGAACGAGTATTTAAGAGTAAAAATATTACCATCTATTGCAAAGAAAACTACTTCAAACTTAACTGCATAAATGGTGGATGCACCAAACAAGCCAAAGACTTGTAACTAGTCTGTTTTTTGAAAAAGAAAGAAAAAACACTTTTTTTACAGATTGACGGCACAACATTGTTTTG
Organism: Oceanodroma leucorhoa; assembly: GCA_030449065.1. Classification (NCBI taxonomy): domain Eukaryota; kingdom Metazoa; phylum Chordata; class Aves; order Procellariiformes; genus Oceanodroma; species Oceanodroma leucorhoa. The sequence goes on from JASVER010000012.1 coordinate 11,318,617, forward strand.
TCTCCAGCAGGAATTAATGTCCTTTTGCGCACACTTTGCCTTACCGATGAACTCTCAACTCCCAACAACTTGCATCTGACTATAGCATGCACACAGCAGGCAAGACTGGAATCCATAATTGGACATGACATAGAAGTGAACAATACAGGTTTGTCCTTTGTGTCTGAGCTCATATCATGTACTACAAGCCAAAATAAAAATCACCCTACCAAATCTCAAAAGCAATGAGGCACACTGTGCAGCTCCCATACAACATTATAAAGGCTGCTCAGCTATTTCTTTATATTACAGGGCATCTAAGTACTACTTGAGAATAACTTGTTGATTAAACAACGCCTATTAATCAAAGCAAAGAAGTTAATTTGTATGTTTTATTCACTAATCCTCCCATCAATGCTATTCCCTAATAATAAGAATGCAAGTAGAAACACAATCTTGCAAAACTTCAGGGTTAACTCCTACAACAAGTACTTTCGTCTTGTGACCGGCAAGAAGTACGATCCAAATTATCACACGCTGAATGTAGGGTGTCCTACGCAACAGACTGAAAACAGGTCCTTTGAGGCAATAACCAGTAATTCAGAAAGGTGAGACACAGATACAGTTTTATAACTTACATATTCTAAATGAAAGCATTGATAAATACTGCATCCTTAAGCATAGTATCTGACACATCAGAATAACTTGTAACAATATAGCCACAAATGCATTTGTAAAATACAGGCGCAAGAAGCAGGTATAATTTTAAAACCAGGTGCTATAGAAAGGTCTCTTATGAGTTTAGCGGGTTACTGAAATCTGTATCTGAATAAGATTTTAATGCCTGCCTTCCACTAGTTCCCACTGAAGGCCTAATTCTGCCATCGCTAGTCAGGCAAAACTCCTTTCAAGACAATGAATGCTGCCAATAACAAAGTTTTGAATCAGGGCAATGCTTCATTTTCTTGCAACATGTATTTCTAGTTCAATAATGACAGCTGAGCATTCGTAAATGACCTTTTTTTTCCCCTTTCTTTTTTAATTTAGTGGATTAAATTTTGCACATTGAAATCATGTTAATTTATTTTCTAGAACAGTCTTTTAAACCTGCTTTCACTTTACATACAACACTTCAGCATTCAGAAGGAATGATATTTTTGTAATTGTTTTCTGCTGGCACTGAGGAGATGATAGAATATGTAAGACAAGCACTCAAACTAGAATAGTTACCTTAGCATCAGAAATAATAATGCAGACTGCATATATAATTTACAGAATGATTGTGGTAAGTGCTATAAATTTGTTTCTCTGATTTTCTTTTTTTTTTTTTTTTGTGAATAGAAGAGATATTCCACATTTCAAAAATAATTGGTCACTGCATTATAGTTATATGCTAGCAAAGAGATATATGTACTATAAATATATTAGTAAATATGTGTTATATATTTATTAGGCATAATAAAAGAACAAATTATGTGTTGATCTTTCAATTCATTCTAAAGCTTCATGGAAACATACAGTATAAAGGCTACCCAAACTGCAATATTCCCAACAGAAAGTAATCAGAGCAAAAGTTTAATACATATCTGTGAAATTATATTTGTACATATATACAAATGTTCTCTTCTATATAGCTTCTATAAACCTTCTATATATAAGGTTCTCTTAAGGAAAGAAATTCTTTTAAAGCTAGCCTGCTTCATGTTCTTGCCATTAACTTTATTTTTTAACAAAAAAATATTTAAGATCACTGTATTACCTTCACTGAATTCTGGTATAATTAACTTCTTCAGTTTCCTTTCTCATTTTAATTGTTTTTCTTTCACTAAAAAAAAAAAAAAGGAAAGATTTTGAAATGTCTGTTTTATGTAAAGTGTTTTCAGAACAACAGAAAACATACACAAAATTAGTAATTATGCTTTTAAGATATAAAACTGACACACTGCTGACACCCCTCTCAGAGCGATGGGAAGACATGCTGTGAACACGCACACTTTCGCAAGGAGACTATTTCATTTAGTATTTTCTAGCCTTTTTCATCCCACAAATATTTTATTTTTATTAGGAATTCCAGAGGGGAGGAGCATTCTTAATAAAAATAAGTAATTTTTATCAAATAGTGCATATGATGAGGTAATTTGGTACGGAACTTCATAAAAATACTGGGATAAACTAAATGGCTTAAATCAAGAAACGTTTGCAAAACTTTAGGGGAAAAAAAAAAAACCCTATGTGATTACTATGATCATATAAAGAAATTTTAAAAGTTCTTTTAAGCTAATGCAAGCCCTGGTTTCTCAACAGACTTAGGTATTAATGACATACGTAATTATTCTAACAAAACTATTAGGGAGGGCAGTATCACCATAAATCTAAGAAACACTTTCTGGTACAAAATGGGTGAATGGAGGTATATGTGTCATATACATAAGGTCTCCATTCAGCAATTTCCCAGAATTCATTGCAGAACAACAAAAATATAAGGTAGCAAAATTAGCATATAATCTTAGAAGTTACTCTCTAATCAGTAATGTATAGAAAGTGAAGCACACGTTAAAACAATTCTATTTTTTAAAGTCATAATATATTTATAAAGCTTTTTATTACACAAACACCTATCATGAACACTTTGAAAACAATATCAGAGTTTCTGATGAAAAAGACACTGTAAGTTTTGAAGTAATTTCTAGCTGAGGACATCTGTATTTTTAACATAAATTAAAAAGGCTAGGAAAATATTAAAAAAAAAAATCCAAAATACATAAAACACTGATTTGGCTGAGCTTTTCAAAATCTGTCAGTCAGAATGAATTTTGTTACACGCTCTTCTAATTGCCTAGTAATATGTTACAACAGATAGACAAATGCTTTGTGAAAAAGGCTCTACTAAAGCGTCATATGCTCAAAACTTACTTTAACTCTGCATGCACTTATCACAAACATTCTGAATGGATATCTTAAATACTCTTTTCAGCTATTCCTGGACAAGTGCTGCTTTACCGAACATCTTAAAATAGTCACTGTTACTAGCTGCAAACCAGGCTTGCTTCATGAATGTCCCAATAATGTGCCTTTTATTCCAGTGCTTATTACACTGAATTCTTTGTAATGGATTTAGACACAAATCGTAAGAAACTTGTATATGAATTAACTTAATAATAACTTTAATATACTGGCTACAAGAGCAATCCTTTCCTACGGTTTAACACGTTTTTTTTTTTCTCTTCCCCTCTTTAGAAACTGAAAGCATGAGTCACACTATAAAAAAAGAACTTACTTTCCTTAGCAACCAGATCTAAATACCCACAACTTTCTTAGAGATAACCAAAGCTTAGATTGAATAAATGTAACATTAAGGTCTTTGCATAACTCCAGTGCTTAGCTAAGACAAAATGTGCCTAACCACTTATTTCTATAGACCCTCGATTTTTTTGTTTACTTTCTATTTTTAGCAGTATTAGATCAAACACACCCCCAAAAAGTTAGTTTTAAAAAGTGTGAACAGCTGACTACGTTAAAATTCATACACAAGGACTCAGTTTCAAAACAACATGTTTAAAACGGCTTAAAAAAAGAGGAAAAAAAGAAAAAGAAGCTATACCTGATATGAAAGGTACGTTTTCACCCAGTGCCAAATACTGCTATATGAGCAATAGTGAAAAAACAAACAAACAAACAAACAAAAAATTCATTCCTTCCTCCTTTTTTTTGTTTTTTTACTGAAAGAATCAATCTCCTAGGTTCATTTTGTTACACTGTTTTAAGAAGCTCTAACACATCCTGATGTCTCTGCAGTGAAACATGCCAGATTTTTTTTTTTGGAAGCAGGAGAGTCACTTTTTTTTTTTTTCTGCACTCTTGTATGTAGGACAAACTCAGATTTGTTTCTTCTTCTTAGGGCTCCTGTTCTTTCTCGGAAGAAGACCAGGATGCCTGTCTTCTCTCTCTCTCGCTCTTCTCGGAATTCCAGGCACAAAGCACTGCGCAAAAGCTGCACCAATCCTTGCCGCAACTGCCTGCACAGGACTAGAGGTGGGGAGAGACCAGAAAATTCACCTCGCCCCTGCGCTGGTTTTATAAATGGGATTGCACAAATCTGCCGGAGCAAAGGGGTGAAAAGGCAGGGTGCCAGTTTGCTACACTATGCTGCAATGATCTCATGTTCAATGCTGTCGCCCCGTTTGCCCAGTTCAAACGCCTGTTCATTAAACAGGAGGAAGGAAAAAAAAAAACCCACCAGAAAAATAAAAAACAACTTTCATCCTTCAGACACTCAGGAGGGCTGTTCTAAACTACAGATCAGCAATAAAAAAATAAAACAGGTAGTTTTAAAATGCAGTTATGAAGTATAAATATTCTGCTTATATTTTCTTTCTTTCTTTTTTCTATTTGGAGATAAGAAGCAGAATTTATCAGGCGTGAAAGGGACAGCCTCCTGGTGGTGTGCCAAAAAAGCCAGAATAAAGGCAAAGTTGTGCTTCAAAGCTCAATCGCTTGCTGAGTCTGGCTAAAGTCAAGTATTAAGATCCACCATTTTCTGAGCCATGTAAGAAGAGGAAAAAAGTCAGAACGGGCGCTGCTTTCCAAGTCTCCGTTGGCACCATCACAAAATCTCAGCCGTAAGGTCACATGATGCTCTGCCAAATGTGGAGTGCATTCCCATAAACCATTCTGCTGATACTGCGAAGGCAGCTATTGTCTAGTTTATACCCAAAGTTCAGCCCACTCTTCATTGAATTAGCTGAAAAACGCATCACCTTTGGGGGTTGGGAGCCATGGAAACGTCTACCTGGCAGGCTGCCCACTTTTTCTGCCCATCAACCAGAGATGGAATTGTGCTGCCTAATGTAATGATGACTAGGAATGTGAAGAGTCGTCCAAAGTGAATCTGATTCTTGCAAAGCCTGCTTCATTTGCACAGCAAACTCTGGCTTCTTGTCGTTAAAAAGGGGAGGGGGGGAAGGGAAAAAAAAAAAAAAAAGTGCCTTTCTCCTAAATGTAGCAATTAAAGGTCTAGTAAACATGCCTAGTCTGCAACTTTCCTTCATAGCATACTGAAATGGTTCCCAAAATAAAGCACTTGGTATAACACAAGTTTTCTGATTTAAAGCAGCACTCGCTTTTCCGCAAGTTAATGTGGCATCCCCTGGACATTTTTGCTCCCTAAGAAAAAAAAAAAGAAAAAAAAAGTACACAGTAGATCTCTCATCTCTTCTTTTTACCTTTCTTTATTACCTCCTGATTTTATCTAACACAAATTATACATGTGTGTGGCAATATCCACTAGTAACAGTGGGGATGCAATATTGCTGCAATCTCCCTCAAAGCAGTCTCCTGAGAAAGCTGGTTGTGTTTCCAGCAGCACAAACCCCTTCATCTGAGCCCTCTTATCTTCGCTAGTGAGTAGGACAGCTGGTCTGCAAGTTTGCAGACCAGCACATTTGAGACCAGTCAGCACCCTCCCTTCTTCAAAATGCATTTAATCTGGATTTCGTGAAGAGATGCAATCAGGCAGAATTTATAAAAGATGCCAGTTACTAAATAGACTAAGTAATAGACATAACTCTTCTGCTACAGACCTGAAATTTCGATTTTGCCCATCTATTGTTCTAAAGTAAAATGTCACGTAAAATGTCACTTCCAAATGAAAATACCACGTAACCTACTGAGCAACAAACACACGCTCTCCCAGCACCTAAAAACCTTGTACAGAAGAATTTATTTTGAAGCTCAGCGTTGTGAACAAATGAACAAAAATCCACTCACTGTTTCTACATCATGAAGCTTAATAGCTACTGCAAGAGAGATGTTAAAAATGTGGCAATTTCTCTGATCCTCCCATTAATAAAAACGGAGCCATGGGAGGAGCCTCTCTACCTATTAGCATCCATACAAATGCTCCCGGGAAGAGGAGGTTGCATGCTAAAGAGCTTACAGCTAAAAACTGGTAAAGAAGGGCAAACAAAGTGGGAGACAACAGGCTAGAAACCGCAGCGGGAGGACAGGAAAAACGATTCCCAGGGACACTGCGGGCAGTAACTCTCCAGCTCGGCTACTTTTATGTTTTGTTTTACAGTTCTTTCCAGTTTCACTTTATTTACCTGGAGGAAATTGAAGGTTCATTACCAAAGGAAGGAAGTGTGAGAACAGGGGCTTTGAAGTGGAGGAAGACAGTTACGATGGCAGCGCAGCCCTGGGAGGGAGGTCCCGGGGCTGTCCACCAGCCAAAGGGCTGCGGGGGCTGGCTGCACCCCCGGCTGGGACTGGGGTGGTGCAGGTGGCAGGCTGGCGGCGTGGGGCAGCCCCTGCCTTGCTCCTGGCCCACCCCGGAGGCCTGCACCTGGGTTTTGGGGAGGGCAGGCATTGCTGGGAGGAGGGGAGCGCTCGGGGCAGCCTCTCCAGATGACGAAGGGTGATGCCGGTGGGGTCTAGAGGACCGGGAGAAGGAGCAGCCACCATGGCCCAGCAGCAGTGACGGGCAGGGAGGAGGTGCTGGGTACAACATCAGGGGATGGAAGGCACCCTGCTCCCTGCCGAGCCAGCGCACCTGGGATCAGCCCCACTCTGGTCAACTGGTGGGAGCTGTCTGGCAGAAGAGAAACTTGCTATGGCCCCAGTAAATCAGACCACAGCTTAGTTCCTCTCTTTTCCAGATTTGGAGCTTTCAAGGGCCAGCAGGCAGAGGAAAGCCCTCCGACGCAGTGACATGGTGTAAGCACTTTCAAATGGTCTTTCGCAGTGAAATGCCATGTGCATGGTTTTGAATCCAGAGACTCTTTTCTTTTCCCTGTGAGCTAAAGATGGCTGCCTAGGTGCCACCAGTAAGTGGAGATGCTGCTTGTCACTCCAGCTACTTGCCACAATAGTCCCACGGGTTGGACCACAGGAATCGCACTGACTTCCAGGGATCATGAGCAAACTCTGTGTCGTTATGCCTCAGCTGTAAAAATGACACATGGGTGGATTCTCCCATAAAGCTCTTTGAGATTAAATAATCTCTCTGAGATTATTTAAAACTAAATTCATTTCTCGAGGCTCATAAAACTCAGAAAGCCAATTCAAATGTCTTTAATTAACAATTATGTAGAAACAGAAACTTGAGATTCCATTTTTATCATTTTAGTGTTTATCAATCAGTTTAACTGATTTGATTCAACAGTTCAAAACAGATTTCTATTGTTTTTTCTAACAGGGCACGTGGGACTCCAGCTCAATTCATTCCACCTTACGTTTTACCATTAACCCTAAAAATATTTAGGCCACAATACATCAGTGTCTTCAAAGGAACCACTCACAAGGGTGCAACCTACAAACCCAGGTGCATTTTGAACCATGGTGAACAATAACGGTTTCATTAGAATTGAGTAGAAACCTCCAACTAAACAACGATGAATTCATATCCTGTTCAAATTTACTACTATTATCCATGATGGTATGTAAAAAGGACAAGGGAACAGCCTGACTTTCAGACCTCAGAAGTGTGTTTGCCACTAGTTACAAATAATAGGCAGTCTGAGCTGGGCAAATCTGAGCAGCAGCTTTTGAGGGACGACAGGCGCAGTAATCCTACACAGTCATTTTTATTTTCCTGTGTGGAAAAACACTTCAACATGTGGCTAGCCCTCAATAATGAGTATTCACTTAACCAATATTCAAGAAGGATGTTAAAAAGCTGTTAAAAAAATCACTTGCATATGTGCCCAGCAACAATTAGAGATGTAGATGAATCTCAGAGTGCTTTGTCTATGAACTAATACAGGGGTGACACAAAGGGAACCAAAAAGACATATCTGTGGGAGCGCCTGGCCCTGTTCATCTGCAGCTGGAGGAGGCAGGGAGGCCGGGTGGAGGGAGGCTGCACAGGACCGACCTCTCCGCGGGGGAAGAGGGGACGGATCCTTCCTCCACCCAGGAGGCAGGACGGGGAAGGCAAAGAGGACAGGAAACCTGGGCTGGGCTGAGGGTTTCTGCTTACAGCCGAATATGGTTTCCTTGTCTGTACTGTCCCACAGGACAACCGGCACCCCAACCTTCTTAGTTTAATGGGCAGTTTGCAAACTAACTGGAAAGGAAAAATCGGAGCCTTCCCTGGGCAATGGCAACCCGCACAAGACGTGAGAGAAAAGCTGAGAGAGAACGGGGAAGAAACACAGCAACGCTCTCAGAGTGAAGGGAGAGGGAGAGAGGGAGGAAGGGAATCTCAGCTCTTTCACGTGGTTGTTCCTGAACACAAAAACAAAACCGGCAAGGGCGTCACTGTAGTTACTACAAGTTAAAAGTCAAAAATACACAAAGTGAAGGAGACATGCAAGTGCTGGATATATTACACATTTCTGGATAATTTTAACGTACTGTATTGCATGGCCTAACACTTCACAATAAAATGGTCTTGCTCTGCAGACCGCACTCTCGAAGGCCTTAGTATATAAAGGTGACAAAAATTATTTGTAAAATGCATGCAAATGAAAAGTTATCATCTGCTTGCTACTTTCATTTTATCTTCAAATGGCACTGTGCCTTCTCTTTTTTTCTGCCTTAAGGTTAACAGCATCGAATTAAGAGACTTAAGCCAGATGCTCTATGGTAAGAGCCAGAGATGTCATTCATCATAAATTTAACTGTAATCTTCCCCTTTCTGAAATTTGCATGGACAATCTTGCTTTAAGTTCCTTCTCCTCTAAACTTTTCACTGTGTTATCTGCAACCTACTTAACTTTTGGCTACTTTGACTATATGGTTGGGTACCTGAACTTCACAACCTTCTTTCCGCTTTGCTACCAGAGAAAGAAAATCTTTAAAAATAAATAGCAATAAAATTGAGTAATGCACAAGAAAAGCCTTCTTCACAGATGTTTTAAGAAGATCAGCTATTCCTTTAAGAGTGCAGATATTCATGACTAGCAAAGGGTACAAATATAATGAATTGAAACAGCTACTGAAAGTTCAGATGAGCCTTTTCCAATAACTATTCTACAGTATGAAGAAATTGCCCACTGCAAACAGGAGCTGCCCTTCTGTGCTTCACAGGGAAGCACAGCTGTGGTAGAATAAGCAGCATGGCTGCAGTGCCGGCGGTGGGCTGGTTCTCAGAGGAGCCCATAGCGAGGCCCGAGCAAAAGCCAGGCTCTATTGCTATTCCCTGTTTCTTAAAAAAACTTAGGCTTTTATGGGTGATGATTCAGGCACAAAAAGATATGACACTTTCTCCACAAACAGTGAGGCAGTACCTCAGGCAGGTAAAAATTCTGTGGTGTTATAAAATATCAAAGCAAACCTGATGATAGGAAGAGCTTTGCTACAGATATTTCCTTCAACATACTTGTTTCAGCCCCCATTTATTTCACCACTGTCAGTCCAGAAACATTAAATAAATTCAGAGCAATAGGTACAACATTCAATCCCCTCACATACACCAAGTCTTAGACATAGAAGAACACTTCTTACATTCTCTTTACCTCATTTGTCTCTTGCAGGTCTAAGTGCAAATACAACTGAGCATTATCACCACCATTCATCAGATGAAAAAATCTGAAGCATCTATTTTTTCCCAAATTTAAAACTTTTAGCATGTCACTCTTCGAAATGCCTTAGTAGCATGGCAGTTAGATGTTTTTTGCAGTTCTAGAGCCAAAGATTAACTTGTTTTCATAAACAATTTATCATTACTGTATAAAGCATAGAATACCTGACATTGCTCAGTGTTAAGTACACTGCACTGAATCGTAAGTACTACCTTGAATTGAATAATTTCTAAGTACCACCTACGCAGCCTGCACCAACTTGACCACTACCTTTGAAAACTAAAATATGAAGATACCTTGATCTAGTTCCTGGTCACTAGAGTAGGAGGACAGTAAACACAGAGAATTAGCTAGCAAAGAGAGTAAACAACAAATAATTCCTTACATGCCTTCTACTTGCAATAAATAAAGTAATGTCGACTTCCTTCCCTAACACCTCTTCAAAATAAGGACAAGTATAGCCAGAATTGAAGCCAGAAACTGTTTCATTAATTCCTGATTTAGCAGCATGCTTAGGGCCTAGACCTGCCCCAGTGTAACTCCCATCCCAATGCTCCCCTTCAAAAACTGCTGCAGTGCTTAGTTGAGTTGCACACCTACGTATAGAGAACATCTTCACAACAGCAATCCTCTCCCAAGCTTCAGAATGAAAAATCCTCATGGGTGTGGGATTGCACAGACATAACTCAGTGGAAAGCGCAGATGGCTTCCTGTTCCTTACTGTCCAGCAAGTTGTGTAGCAAGGGTCCTCCAGGGCCACTTATTTTTCCTAGGACTCATTCTTGACCTGAATATAAAGGGGGAAGAAAAAGGATGCCACAGGGCATTCTTCGTACCATTGATTTCTCAATCAGTGATAAACAGATTTTATGTTTTTACTGCATGCCTTTCCCATATGACCCTGTATGAATCCTGGCTGCTCAGAACTTAAAATCTTATGCAATGTTATTTAAGAGGAGCATTTTGCTTAGTTGCCTTGAGCAAAAAGTAGCCTTCAGTAGAATACGTGCTGTGTGTCACCTATCCCCCAGCTGCTACAACTGACTACAGTCTCACACCTCAATATGGCACAGTTCACTGCTCATGCGCAAAGAGAGAAACTAAGTATTTTAGAAACACTCTTAATTATTTCAGGAAGGAAGTTACATATGTCTTTAGGTCCTTATATTGCTACAAATCTGGACAGTACTTTCCAAAACATCAGAATGTTTTGCAGGCAGGTATGTATGTACACATATCCAAACACACCCCACACATTTTGGTAATTTAATTACAAAAATATGGGGCCTGTGTATGCACTTTGCTGGGTTACACTCTTAGCAGGTTGAGCTCTGTTAGTCAAAAAAAACCTGGCCAGGTCATAACTCTAAGTTGAAAAGAACGAACATGTGCATTACAGCCCAATGTAAGGTGTGGTTTTGATTCAGCAGACTAAAGATTAATTAGTTTTGAAGCAAAAATGATTAAAACTGGATAGGAAACAGTTTTCTATATCCCACTTTTCAATTTTCCTACTGTGAATTTTTGAGTCTGCAAAATAATCTCACTCCAAACAGCACAAACCTTCAAATCTAGATTTTTAAGTACTTTTACATTGGAGCAATTAACACTTTGTATACTAAAATGTTTTAAATATTCATCCTAGATTTTGACTTCTTCAATATTTTTAGTACAAATGGCTACTCTTTCAATTTTTTTAGTTCAAATTGGCATAATTTTGTGAGTAAAACCTACACTTCAAAATAATCAACATCCTCAGATAACCTGAACAACATAGAGATGGAGGCAGAGGAGATCAAAGGTATGGAGCCTTCCTGGAAGATTGAGCAGGCTATGAGTGATCAAAGGCAGGGGAGAGAAAACTCTGGATCTTAACTCCTGCTTCCACTATACGTGTCTAATTTACAGGTTATTGAATTGTGGGGAGGGGAACTATTTATACATTAAATATAGGTTATGGGCCTGAAAAATTATTTAAAATACAAAAAATGAACTCTGGTTGTTGAAAATGTCTAGGCAGGATTTTTCACAATGCACTTTTCCAATATTTTTTTCTAAAAGGAAATGGTGCTAATGCAAGCAGCTTTCTTTTCAATGAATTGACATTTTCTGACAAAATCAAACAAACAAAAAGGCACGCTATGGCTGGTTGGTGTCATCACAGAAGGGATATTGTGTTGTTTGGAAATGATAACTCACAGGAACAATGGAAAACTCATGTTCTGAGTAAAGCACTACTAATTATATTAGCTTGCTTTTCAGAAGATTTAGAGCACTCATAACTCAAAATCTTTATCAAATTACAGTTCCGTACTATCTATGTGAAATTCACATTGTGCAGTCACATAAGGGCATTTCTTTAGTTTTTGGCCTACACATTTTGGTAATATTCCTGTGCACAACCAGACTTCCTTCCATGAGACTTTTCACAGCTTACCAGCACAGGGCACACAAGTCAGCACTGAGAAGAGCTTTCATGCAATCGGTTGAGTGTCTTAGGTACCAGATCCTTGGTTACTTGGTCACTATTCACCTTTATCAGAATTAAGTTCTGTACTGGAGAAAATATTTACGATTAAAATTTTCCAAAAAAGAAAGAACTATTGCCCCAAAGTTTTGATTTGGCAAATCAATTAAGAACATTTTCTCAGAAAATCCTGAATAGCTACATAGAAAATAAATACCAAACATTATGTGTACATGTTCAATAAATTAATTCAGCAATGCACAGATTTAGTAATGATACATGAATTCATATGATTCGTGACTTCACAGCTCATTGAATTTCATGATATTACATATATCTGCTGCCCCAGTGAATACATAACGCTGTGAATTCCATGTTAACATCAAATTGTTTTCTTGATGGGGAGACAGGAGCTGCACCACAGCCAATATTACCATAGTGTAGCTGAAAATACACTTGAGCTTAAGAGGTGGTTCTAGCTCACACCTGACAGCCAAAGCTGCAGATTGGGATGAAGGGTGATGTATTATAAATAAGCACAGAATGATTACTGGAGAACCTGAAATATGCTGAACCATTAAACAAAAGCAGATAGCATGGTCTGTTAGTTACTGTTTTGAAATTCTCAATACTGAATGCCTGAACAGCACAAAGGAGATTTCAGAGGACCAACAAGGGTCATGTACCTAGAAGGTGTTGTTATCTTTCCTAGTAATAAGCAGAAAGCCTTTATTTCTTATTTCAAATTGCGCCAAGAGTATTTCAGTCCTGTTTCAACATCTTCCTGGAATTCTGAACTACTAGTAAATGTTTACACATGCTGTATGGACTTAAGGACATTAAAGGGATTTTACTTTAAATTTGTATAATGCCTAGTTCTTGGGATCAAAGACAAGAATTTGTATTTTTTCATTACAACAACAACAACATGTAAAGCAACCTTTGAACAAGAGTGATCCAATATGAATATAACACTTTTTGATCAGTACTGGGCACATCCTGGCTTAATAACTAGGAGGTATTAATTGTTCCAGTGGCTCAGAGGTAGAGTATCTACAGAAATGTGCACAGTCTAGGTGGAGGTAACTGTCTGGTTTGCTTTCCAGAACAACTTGGTTGTTGAAGAGGGTCAGTTTATAACACTATCTCAAGACATTCATAATGAGGTACATGCAAAGGGTAGGCAGCTTCAGGGTACGTAAAGTGATGCTTCTGAAGATATTCTCATGCCCTCTTTTTTATATTTCTCTGACTGTAACAGGAAGTTAAAGGTTACTAATCATTTAATCTACAAATACATTACTTTCAAGTTGTTAACAGATGGTTCATTCAGCACAGCTTCAGAGGACTATATTTGATTACGTATCTGCTTCCTGAAAAGGTATTTTTCTAAAACACTATGGTAACTGATGATTACAGAGCACGAAACCAAGCAACCAGATTTCTGGAATGCATTTCTGGATAGCTTTTACTGAGCAGGAGAGAAGAAGAATGCTACATGTAGAAAACAGTCCCCTTAGTTAAAATGCAGTTAAGTTCTGCAAACAGAATCTAGTTCTGTCCTCAGAGGATTAACAACAGCCATGGGATCGTGAATTTAAGAGAAATAAACTTTCACAAGGAATGACAATTTCCTATATAAATTTGAACAATATATACTCGACAGAATGTAATGTTGTGCACAAAGCATGCAGTAACCATGTCCTTAATCCAGTATGTCCAGTGATGAACCTTTTATTTCCATGCTCTGGAAGAGGAATGGATCTGTATAACGTCTCTAGGCCTTTATCATGCAAACTCTTACACTTTTATTCATCTTTACCACAATTAGCCTTCTCGCTGAGATTAGGGTAACCACCCATAACAATATAAGCAAGCATGCAGAACTTTGTTGATTATGGCAGCCTTGAAAACAAAGCCACCTACAGCAGATGCTGGTTTTAATTATGTAAACATCAAAAACTAATGCAGTAAACCACCTATACTTTATTAAAGTCTTTTGAGATGATCTAAACACTAACATATAACATTAAGATGAACCAAAACATCCATCAATATGTCATCGTCCACCTCAGATCATTATCTTATGCTGGTATCTACTGACAACTTGTAGCAGTTTCAAATAAATAGCCAAGTGGCTCCTCCTATATGTATGTGGGGGATCCCCTAATAAATTACCTCCTTATCTACCTGGCAAAAAGTTGCTTTCACCATGAATAGCACCTACTCGTTTCCCTGAACTTACTCCCCATTTGTCCACTTTCATCTGTCTTCAATGGTATCAGCGATCTTTCTTGTTCAGGACATACATGGATGTCTCTATGCTTAACAAAGAGCCCGGGATGCCCCAACAATCTAAATAAATAAGCATAAGTACCACTTTGCTCTCAAAAGATGTGGCAACATACTAGAAGTACCTAATAATGAAAAAGAAAATGAATATAGTATTTGTATACATTGTCAGTCATAATGTAAATCCTAATCACTAAGTATTTGTAAACCAAATTTATCATAGGAAATAACATTTTTGCCAAACAAGACTTTCTACCACAGCACTATTTCATTCAAACCTCCTTTTGTGATTTTCATTCTGAAAACTCTTTCTTTTCTGTGGGAGAAAAATTACGCATCTCAAACTCATTTGTAATAAACTATTTATTTTCTTTATTTTGGCAACTCTCCCAAAAAGTCAGTACTTTTTGAGTCAATGTGATGTGACCGAGCCCCCTATTTACTTTTGATATTAGGGAATTACTTACCAACAGTAACTCCCATTCTACAGGTGTAAGGCCCATCCTGAGCTACTCTGTAGATACTATAGCGTGTGTGTACGCATAGACACATATGTAGTCAAAGAATCGTTATGAAAATATTGTTTGGCAGTGAAATGGATGTATTACTCTCTCGAGTACAGGGTATGACAGAGTAAATGCTTCACCTCTCGCACGCCCTTTCTCTCCCTCATGAAGCCCTCCTTGGAATTAGGTTCTGGAGCAGAGGACATAAGAGAGACTAGTATGGATCTGTGGGTATTATAAAAAATTAGAGTTAATTAGCTGATAAGTAATCCCTTTTTTTCTGCTTGTCGCATCATCCCCACAGAACTGTAAGAAACTGCTACCGACAGAATAGTCACTTCTGGAGAGGAAGGATAATTGGTAAGTTGCTTCAAGAAAACAGATTCTGCTCCTGATGTCAAGTTGTGCAATATGTAAATCATAAAGTTTTCAAAAATGTTTAGGCAGCAACCACACAAGTTTCAGGTAAGGTCATACTGTGAGTTCCTGGAGGTACTACTCGCATACGATGCTTAACAACAGAGGCATCTGCCTGTTGATAATATGCCCAGATGTGAATACCTTGTCTACCTGTAGTCTGAGTCAAGCTGGACCATTGATATTTTTCCCCTAAAAGTTACAAATTGTTTATTTGAACTCTTAAATATCTCATGTCACTCAAAGCAGTAAATAATGCCTATTACGACTAGGAAAATAGGTAGCTTTGCTTTTCCAGGATTTGTGAAAACAAGATTATTCAGCATAAACCGATTTAGGTAAAAATCCAGCACAATTTTTATGATATCTGCGTCCAAATTCAAGCCCTGCATGGTTTTCTGAATTAAAGTATTTAGTAGGATGAACACTGGGATTTCAAATGCTTTGCTCTTTCCGGTTAAAGAAAAAGTCGCAAAATGAAACATCCATTTGCTGTTTGTCATAACTCAGAACTGTGTAATGGCCATGGGAAAGACAATTGCAACATTTACAATATAACCTGTGACACAAAATAAAAACAATGCAAGGAGATCGTGTTCTCAACATGCTTCAGACCCATTTTTGCAGATAACAGAATTGTAAGTAGTCAGACATAGATTAAAATTAAATTATTAATAAATTTTAAAGTCTGGTATAATGAAGGATTGTCCATTTAATTATTTTGGCATTTCTTTAACACATACTGTGCACAGATATTTTAAATATATATATTTTTTAAGATTTTCTTCAGAAACTCTTCCGTTCATTTAAACAATTACTTTAAAAATGGAATTTTGTTTGACCTTCCAGCAGAAACTGACACAAAAATACATCAGAATGGCAGAGATTTTAGAAATATCATAAAATTCCTTTTATATTTGATAGAAAGAGTCCCTTAAATTGTTCTTTGATATTTTTTTACTTCATAGTCTTCTAGCTTGTGTTTGATTATTTTTAGAGGCCTCTCAGCCCCTACTGTTTATATATTTTAAGCTTCTTGCTTTTTCCATGTACTGAACACAGTTTTACTTTTTAGCTTAATTGTATTTGCCTATTTTCCTTTTAATACTCACTTTGAGTACATTCTGAATGCAGATTTTCTAGGTATCTCCCCAGCATTGCTTAATTAGAACACAAGGTCGCAGGTTGCCCAGGCTCCAACAATCCTTGTTGGGTACAGTAGCGTTTACCAAAGGGAGGGCTCTCTAAAACTCCTTCTGCCCTGGGAACAATCTCACAGAGGAGCTATAGAGATACTATATTTTGGAAACTTTGTTCCTTTCCAAATTAAATATCGGGTTGATTAATATCCAATATTCAAAAATTCTGGCCTTTTTTATAGGTTGTTATACCTTTTAACAGTCTGTCAGACATTTCTGAACTACTCTTGAAATAGACACCAACCTTCATGGATCAAATGGCAACGCCTTACTAGCCTTAACTTCCAAAAGTCTTTGCAGTGTCAGCCAAGACATGTAAATGTGTTCTCTTTCATCTAATTGGATATTATTTTCATCATTACTGCTCTTTCCTCCTCTTTTATTTAACATTTCCACATGCAGAATTTGTTAACATTTAAGCAAGTTTTCATAGCTTCCCTATTCCTCCTTCCCCCAAGTCTATAGGAATCATCATGCAGTAGCAGAGCGCTAAGCAACAGATGCTAATCCCATAGTTTAATGCACCACCAGAAAGTAATCAGATATTATGATGATAAGAGCAGTATAATAACCTATATGGAATAAAGTATTTTCATTATTCATTTTTATCTTCTCTCCCAATTTGGATTTCTGTGCTTTGAGGGAACTTACTTCCCAGGAGTACGTCTATGATGTACTATTTAAATGACAGCATGGTTAACATGGATTCTTTTACTCTGTATAATCAGGTCTATTATACTGATAATATTGTACAACTTTTAGGAATATTTAATTGCTGTTCAAATACTTAACCACACAGATACCTACTGTTTATTTTAAGATAAGATTTAATTAATCTCCTTGTTACTGCTAAAACACTATGTGTGAAAAAAAAATTACTCTATAATCCATGTCATCACCAAAATATTTTATTTGGATTAGATCCGTCCACTTGCTCCTTCCTACTTCAGTTTACCTTTTCCTGTTGGAATATAATCTAATCTAAACACTTTCTTACTCCTTTTCGCTATTCTCTCTTCAAAATGTCAGATGTACTTAATTGTCAAGGTTTCTATCAATTTTTAACTTCTCCTGATATCAGTCCCGAAAGAGTCCTACTTCCTAACTGGAGCACAGACACAGAAACCTCAGCAGTTGTATAATAAAAAACATTTGCATTTTGTTGAATCAAGATACCGGATGATAAAGTTTTATCGTAAGTAATAATCTTTTATCTATATCCTACATGTATATTTCTATCAWTTTTTTACATAAATGCAATAATCTAACATAAGTATTTTATAATTGTTTGTAAAATAATAATTTTATTTGGTTTTATTCAGAACTGTGCTTTTTCCAGTGTAGCTTGTGATTATTTTTTTTTTTTTTTTKCTAGAGGAATGAGCAGGATCATGAGCAGTACATTTGAAACAAATTTCGATGGAGAAACATTAGAAAATGCAATGCTCCATAAAATATATTTTGTTCAGTTTAGAGATAAAATTCAATCATTTCAAGTGCGTAAGAGGATATTAATCCTGCTTAAACTGCAAATGTTAACATACTTAACTATGATGTAAGGATATTTTCATAACGTTGCCATTGCAACTATATGCATTATTAGTACAGGCTTATAGCCAAGCCTATTGGTTAATTTATTAAATCTCCAAGTAACACTTCTGACCTTCACTGCCAGTAGACTTCCTGATTTGATACTTTTTGTCCATGTTGTGGTTTTAGATTATAATTAGTTTTATATGATTTGTCTAAATGAATGCACGTGAGTTGTAGCCTAGAATGACAGTTTCTCTATGTGTGACTAGAACATGAAGAATACTACACAGTACTTCACAATGAAACAAATCTAAACTCTTAATTTATACTTATGAAAATAATGGGACTACTCATATGAATAAGTACCTTCACTGGTAAAATTCGCAGGTGGTGCTCAGGCCTTGTGAAGGATGGCAGGAGAGGAGGGAACTGTCTGGTGAAGTATGTTAAACATACGGATCTTCGTGTGCCTTTCCTACCCTTTGCAGCTAAGAGATGCTCATAGAGATCATGACTCTCCTGTTACTACTCACCAAAAAGGCAAGGCTGGTATTATAATAGAAGCAGGTTTTCAAATCTTCAGCAAGACTTGGAAACAAAATGTGTAGCTGCTTCCCTATAAAGAAATCACCAAGCCTCTGCACCATCTAACCAACAAAGAAACCAACCTGCCAAAGGCTTTCTTCAAAAAAAGTTTTTTTCAGTCATTTCTTCAGATGGGGGAAAAGAAATCATAGTACTTAAGGGCACAGGTACAATGGTATTAATGGACAGCCATGATCAGAAAAATAAAATATTGACTTTCAAATGCTACCAAGATTCAACAAGATCCGTGACTGTTTATAGACTTTGGCAATTCATCTGCTTGCTTAGTTGTCAAGTGCGGAATTCTGGCATTTAAATCCAGGTGTTAACTGAAAATGTTCACAAACTAAGATGAACAGAAAGCATGTATTTGTGTGAGACAGGCAGGGATGGGGAGTAGGATGGTATGGCCTAACTATGCTTGTCACTTTTTTTAAATTACCGTGGTTATTTTTTTTCAATATGAAACAGCAGAGCTAAAGTTTTAAAGATGCACTGCAAGTGATTATGGGAGTATCGACTAACTTGCTGATAAAGGGAGGAAGAAATCTACTGTTCTTGTTTAACAGTGCTATTAAAATGGTGGTTTAGGTGAGTTGTGAGCTAAATATCACCACCATCAAACCCTGAGCACCTAGAATCGCTACCTCCTTTCCAAAGTGAGTGACACCATCGTATGCATAAACGTAAATCTGAAGTGGGAGTGCAAGCAGGACTCAGTATGAGCCATTAAGTCTTTTTTTTATACACTGCTTAGGGGCAAAACATAGTAATGCTGTATGCTACAAACAGCAAAAGCAATTCAGAATCTGCCCCACAAGAAGAAATATTTATTAAAAATATGTCTTTTTGGTACAGTTTGAAATGTATAATCTGTTTTAAAAGTTGAGCACAATATAAATGCAGACTGTGCAAGGTTCTACTAACCAAAAAGCCTAGTCACAGCATTATGACAGCTTTATGACATCTAACCATCACAGCAAGTGAAAACATGGAAGAGATGGCAGGTGGGAAGAAGTACTTGATATTCAAGGGAAAGTATTAATGGATGTGTCTAAAATGTAACTAACTTTTAACGTGTCATGCTTAGGAATATTTGCATAATATTATCCTTTCAATTGCAGTGTGTACATATTAATTTTACAGTGTCACTCCCAATAAGTCTGGCATCTGTACATTCAACAGGCCCAAYGTAGCACACTTGCATCTCTCTATCACAGACATGTGGAGTCTCAGTTGAGGAAGTGGCTCAAAAGCAAGACAACTCAGATAGACATGAAGAAATATCAGTTTGTGGAGAAAAACTGAAAACCCCCAAACAAATCTTGTCCTGGGAAACTGTGTCCTGCAATGTCAAGGGATGCTCCAAGGCACCCTCCATCCTTTCCCCACATATGTTCTTTCTAAAGTTATTCTTCTTCCTCTGGATAATGCCTGTTACATACATACTAGAAGTCCATACATAAATGTATACACACTAAGAGTCCATAAACAACCTGCAAAAGAGCAGAGAAAGAAAGGTGTACAAAACAATTTAGAAATAGGATGGAGGAGTTTAAAAATAAACATAAAACCTTAGTGATGAATAATTATGAAGCAAAGCATATGCTCTGTATATGTCCTTACTCCTTGGTGCTATATACTTCCTAGTACATTTTTTACTTCTTCCATTCTGCACTCCCCACTCCCCTAAGAAGTACATCGTTAGATACATGTGAAATGATGGCTGTAATTTTTTTTTGTTTTAAAAAGATTATGCTTTTTATTCAATAGAAATAGACTAAAAAAAACCCACACAAAGCTGTATGTGTCTCGTCTCGTTATCAATGTGAACAAAGTCTTTTCTATTAGATGGTGGCATTTTGGAATTTAGTTTGATGCCCATCTGCAGTGGAAAGCAGGAATTGTGCCACAGATCCCATGAGCCCAGGCTGACAAATACGTGATGTTTTTCTTGTACTACATGAGACACCATTAAAGGCAACAACACCTTGCAACAGTTAAGGTTTCTGTTCTGTTTACTCTTGAAAGCATGAAGAAAACATTACAATCACCAAGTCTCAAGGAAAATAGGACATACCTATGAGCATGCATTCAAGCACCGTCATTTTCTAGCAAGCCCCTGCCACATTCAGTCTTCAGTGTGATACATGGGGAACAGATTTAGAGCTGTAAATCTGCCATTTCCTAGCTTTCGCATGTTTCACTTTGTAACATAAGTAACTTCCTTAGAACATAATTTCTTTACAGTGTAGTTTCTATTCAAGAAGAATTAGATGTGCTTGCTAAAAAGCTTTTTGTTTGTTTTGTTTTAAAACCATTGTGAGTTAATAGGATACAAAGCTTTAGAACATATTACTGTCAAAACAGAATTGGCACACAAAACTCCAGAATTTAACTTCTTTAATTTATTATAGCTGCTGGTGTTTCCAGCAGGGCAGTTGTAAAAAGGTTGGAAAATATTTTAACTCAATTTTAGCAAACCTTTCCTCCTAATCCTTTCTACAATTCTCTTCCTGATTATTTGCTTAGTTGCATTGCAGTAGATCAGAAAACTAAGTTGTCAATAGTGTGTAAAAACTGTCCCCAGAGAGGGTTAGAAAAATGAAACTGTTGAGAAATCACAAGACAATTGTAGAAAAGCTGTTCATTTTTGCCATATATTAGGAAAATTAAACAAATAACTTCAGACATAAAAGATGCGGTAACAAAAAAAAAACTTCCTGAAGATATCAGTTCAAACTACAAAATAATCCTGCTGGTATACTTAGATTAAATTTCCCTTAAATGTTCCAGGAAAAACTACTTAAAACTAAGCCTTTGGACATATGACAGTTTTTAAGATACTGTAAAACACGAAGCAAGTCAGTATGTCATCCAGTTATTCATTTTGAGAAAATGCCAAAGCCACAATAGTTATAGCTCTACTGTTCCAAGATGAGGCTTATAGTTCACAGCTCCTGTAACTTCTGACATACTACTGTCTGGAGGTATTTGAGAAAAAAATATTTTACATACACTATCCTATTCTTACATGTCTGACCAATTTTTAAAAGTAAATTTGAAGCTCTACAGAACCAAATTAGTGAGACATTTCTTCTAAAATACTCACATAGTCTACTTCAGGTGACCGATAATTTATCTTTCATTTGGCATTTCCTCATGAAAACAAGAAAATGTAGAATGAAGAACAAAGGCATAATAGGGAATTGCCTTAAATACTTGCTTTAAAATTGTTTAAATTTAGAATAATTAGGTATGAAACTATTTTGTCAGACTTCCTTCTCCTTGTAGTAACAATCGTAAGAATATTGCAAGTGATGAGATTTAAGGAAGAAAAAAAGACTCGGTTCTTACTTTTGATATTCTTGCTTTCATAAACATTGTTAGAAATACCCAAGAGACTGAAGTTAGAATGAGTCTTTGAAAATGTCTTCTGTAACTACTAAGGCTACAAAGTTAAAGAGAGTGTGAAAGGAGGAGTTCTTTCATACTCACGTCCAACAGCTGAAGCATTAATGAAATTATCAAACTTTGCAAGACGGATGTTAGGAAAAAAGACTTGCCAAGTTTGCTGAGAGCCTGACGCTGCAAGTGGCCTCCTGTGCTTGTAGGAAGATCTGTCAAAATCTGTCTTGTCTGAAAACAAGGGCTTTCTCTGTCTGGATGTAGCTCCAAGACTGGAGCCTATATATGTATATTCTAACAACTTAGTATGTGAGCTTTGCACAAATAGTATTAAAAATATTTTAATTGGTTAGTTAGCTTGAGGCTCTATATTGTTACACTTTCCTAGGTCTACAGACATAGCACAAAAAGAGACACTGTGTATTCCACACACATTAGAACCTATTGTTCCAAGGCTTGTATTTCATTTCAAAAGATTACAAAAAATCGTATTTTCCTTTAAGAAAGACAAAGAGAATGCTTAGTGGCAGAGCTACTTGAAGGGAGACAGGGCTTTGGATCCTGACTTCCTGAATATACACAGTTGGCCGGGACCACAGTCCTGATCTGCTAATGAAGGCTGGATTTCCCTTCTCTAATCAGCTCTCTCGAGGACTGTAGCACACACTGCTTTTATTCTTCAGGGGCAGCTCCTCTCCCTACCAAGGTGAGATCTGCACAGGAAGGGCTTGATCCACCATTACTAAAGTTGTGTTTCAACTGTGTGGGCACAGCACCTGACCCAGCATGCACAAAATATGTGATCAAAGTGAGGGAGAATTTCTGATGATAACCTCCTGCTGGGAAAAGGCAGATATATCTGCTATCACCCTGAAGAAAGTCAGTCCAGAGTAGCAAAAATGTCAGAGACGTTTGCCATCCAAGTCACCCACAGGATTTAGCATAGCTGACCAGTAGCTATTACTACATAAGAAGGGAAAACAGGAGTGAATTTAGGACTAGTTAAATAAAAATACCGCAAATGAAAATTTATAGACAAAGTTAACGGGTGTTCTGGGAGCTTCCATTACTGATATAAACTGAAGAGAAATACCCTCTTAGCAAACTGAAATGCCATGTTAGTTACAGTGAGATCCACAAGCAATCTTTTTATAATTACTTGTACTAAACTCCTTCATATTCTTGCACACCCAAGCTGAAAAAGAAACAGCCCTTCTAACAAATGGCTTCATTTAAGGCCTCTCTTAAAATGTACACATTCATATATTTTTGTCACTGATTAAAACAAAGGACCCAGATGAGCAATTATTTACTGCTGGGCATTATGAGACATATCTCTGAATTAAATTATTCTCAATAGTGAAAACGATTAGCTCATGAATGAAATTGTATTCTTTTAATAACAATACTGCCTTTTAAAAGACATTTTGCACTCGCAGAGAGATACATGGAATTCTGAGTACGGATGCATGCAAACCCCAACACTTAGTTGAGAATCTGCTTTTGTTTTTCTTCTGGTTGTTAATTATTCAGGGGCAAACTGAAACGATTTCATCTGTATGGATTCTGTATGAAACTCACTCTGCATAGAAACAAGCACACGGTTTTATACCATACAAGACTTAAAATAACAACAATATAGAAACTGCCACGTGGGATGAAACCTAAGGCCAGTATGTCCAGTACTGGGTCTCTGAGAGAGGCAGGACCAGGTGTTTCAGAGGAGGTTTA
The DNA here is from genome assembly GCA_030449065.1 of Oceanodroma leucorhoa. Classification (NCBI taxonomy): domain Eukaryota; kingdom Metazoa; phylum Chordata; class Aves; order Procellariiformes; genus Oceanodroma; species Oceanodroma leucorhoa. The sequence goes on from JASVER010000012.1 coordinate 11,342,255, forward strand.
AGTGAAACACAATTAATAGACAGTCATTGGTCTATTTTATTCTAGCTTTTATCCCTTTTGGTTCATAGTTTGTTAGTGAACAGATCTCTGTATGTATCTGAAACCTGAGCAGAGGGTGATTAGCTGAATCCTGTGGTTTTGTTCAAGGATAACACTGGCAACCAGATTTCCTGTGTGAAAACTGTGAATCCAATTTTCACTCCCAATGACTGTTTCTTTTAATAATGTGCTCTGTTTCTGCCAGTAACTTGATGTGCTAGGATAGTCCTAACTTGCTAAAATTTCTGAACATTTCGAAGAGGCTCAAACACAAAAAACTTCTGAATGAACTTTCATGCCAGTTACCAGAGCTCTTCTGGCATATACTTTAAAGATTTTTTTTCCCCAAAATAGCTATTTAGAGCTTTTAATATTTCATAAAGACCTGAAATTCACTCCTTGTAATGAAAATATAAGGTGCCACCAGTAGCTCAGAAGTGCATGAAATGTAGATTTAAAATAAAAGAATTAAAAATGATCATTTTCATGTTGCCTTTTCTATGTCCATATAGAAAATGTCTGGTCCACAATCTGTATACTGTACAGAAATCGTATACTAATAATACACCCATACTTTCAGCAGGTTTTCAATGCCTCTGAGAGTACCAGTAGGCTTGCAAACTTTAAAATACAGCTTTTTGTCAGAGAGTTAATGATTGTAAGAATTGTTGTTGACCATATCTACAGAAAATTCCATTATTGCACAGTGTTGCAACCCAATGCCTCAGTCACTAGGCAATCGTTCAGGCTCACAGCATCCTAGCCCGCAAATACCAACAGAATAGGGGGCTCATCAAAAACACGAATAATCTTGAAAATACTTTGATTCATGTTTTAAGTTGGTAGAGAGATGTGAAAGGTGCCATATCAGCTTCCATGTCATTACCAGTAGAAAAGATCAGCACCATCCTCCATGTTGAGCTGCTCATCATTGCCTGTATTCAGCCAAACCCCTTACGTCCTCACAGACATGTTCATGAGCTGGGACCCCATTAATCCATGGAAATGTGCAGAATACATACAATGACATATTATGTTCATGGTGCAGAAGTATCTATTGTAGCTCATTTTTCCTACTTAATGAAGGCTACAGTCATCACCGTTAAGGACAAAAAAGCCCATAAATGAAGCCAATAAAGAGAGCAAACAGTTCATAACTACAAAACTTCTTTTGGGGGTCTAATCTCTGCCTTTGGACTGTTTTTCTTAAAAAATGTCATTGACTGACAGACATATTTTATCCAGAAACATAGATTAGGCAATCTTTTGAAGTGGGGGGCCAAAATACAGGGAAGTACAGGGAAGAGGTGGTAGAAAACAGCTTATTCAATAAAATGCAGTTTAGATGATCCAGATGAATTTGACTTCATTCTTCTAATAAAGGAAAATTATTTGTCCTGTTAAAGATAGGTTTGGAGAAATCTGACTGAATTATATTGATTTTTGTTTCAGAAAAATGATTAATGGTACTTAAAGAAACAAAGACTTTTAAAAAACATGAAATTAAATTTGTTATTTGAGCCCCAATGATTTCTTTTCTCAGATTTCTCATATTGATGAATAAACCAATTATTATTCCAAATCAATCTAAGCATTGTAATTTCAGTACAATTTATATCTGAAAGGCAAGTGACATGACAAGCTCTTCGGGAGACACCTTGATATAATAATAAGAAGAATAGAGACTGTCAACAGCCACCTTTTTGCTAGAGCTGTTAAAATTATATTATTAACAGATTTATTTATTGTTGATAATTATATCTTGCAATGTTCTGAACAAAATACCATAAAAATAATTTCAAGCCTGAGTAATTAATCTTGGAGGAATGACTAATTTGGACATATCAAACATACAGAAAAAGAGGGCCCAGATTTGGAAAAAAAAAAAAAAAAGATGCAGATTTTGTTCCTTGATCATTTGTCCCTTGTCACCAATCTTTTAATATGAAATGCTTTTGAGAAGTCCTCAAGATTAACATTTGAAATCACTAGGTGTTTTTTAATCCAAGATTTCCCTCCCTGCTTGCAAGACTAATTGCAGACTAACTTGCAAACAAAATCCAGGAATATCAAACTAGGGGAATCCAAAAGACAGCACTAGCTGAAGTCTGCATCTGTTTTTTTTTAAAGGAAATAAAGGTATTGGGAATAGTGGGTTTGAAACAAATTTTCAGGAGAAGATCTAAAGGGAAGAAATTTCTCCTTGGTGAACTGAGATCGAGAAAGCTTTCTAGGTGTTGGCAGCACCACAGAAAAACCCAACGATAAGAAGTTAAAATGATGAGAAGATGATAAGAGACCACCTCATCTGAAATAAAGATGAGGTTAACAGTACTGATAAAGCATTAGAGCTATGGAACATTTCAGCAAGAAACAAGAGAAAGCCTTATACAGGAACACCATGTTCTTATTTACTATTTTGTCTGTATTTAGTTATTTTAACCAGGGCTAAGATGAGTCTATTGAAAAGCACAGGAACTTTAAATCTAAGGCAAACCATATCTGTATACTGTGAACAAAATATTCCATACAAAATAGTATCTTTAATTCATTTTGTCCACCCTTTTCTCTCCCAACAAGGTATCATGTCACTCTGTAAGTAGCATCAAAAAATGTTCCAGTTGGGTGTAGACAATGTTAAAGCTCTACTGCATGCAAATTATATTGCCCAATTCCCTCATTAAAACCCATAACAACAAAAGAGATGGCCAAAAAAGTGTTAAAGAGACAGCCAAAAAAGTGTTTTCTGCAAACTGTACCCACAGCATACAACAACAGCCAATCAAACTGGAATTCCACAGGTAAAACATACACGCCAGCCTACCCACCTATGTACAGTAAGATTGTAAATTGGTGTTTTGCCTTGATTTTTTGGCACCCAGCAAACCAGATCATTAACTGCAATTTCATTAATTTCATAATTGCATTTTATTAATTTCAGATCTGCAGAAATCGTGTTTATAAATTTCCAAAGCCATCTCCACTTCCCAACAGCCACCTAGTGTCGCTGTGCCATTCCTGTCGTGCTAATCACCATCTCTGGAGTTCTCATCAGACAATCCTGTTTGCAATGCTGATAACCTGGTGGGTAGAGGGAGACTGATAGCACCCAGCAAAAAAAAGCTCAACTTGTAAGACTTTGAAAAAACACAAATACCAATGCAAAGCATGAGGAAACTGGACAACAAGATAAAAGAAGAAGGGATAGAAAGAATAAAATTAAGCACATCTGGAAAATAAACTCCTTTTCTAATTGAAAATTATAGAACTCTGGAAATTTCAACAGATTTTTTAAATTAGAAACTGACAACAGCGTTTTGAACATATTTATAATAGATTTTGCAAATCTTCTCCAGCAACGCAGAACACCAATCTCTCAAAATTAGTTGCCTAATGTCTGGAAAGCATTTTTATGAAAAAACTGTGACTATGCATATTTTCTTACCTGGTCAGTTAATTTTCAAACAAAATTCACTGGCCTGAGCAGAATGCATTATAAAAGAAATCTGTAAAAGAAAAAAAAAATGTTTAATTATAATTTATTTCTCTTTCATACTTTTGATGACCAATTAGTAACAATGAGTGGTTATTATTATATAGAAATTGCAAGCAGCAAAATCATACTAAACAAAAAGCTTCTTAAAATCTATTAGGTCATTGTTTTCCCAAAAGAGTCCTGACTGTGTGGCAGGATTACATTTATAAACAATAGTACTAAAACCAACAGACATACTGTACCATGCTATTCAAAAAGGATTAAAGGTATCTGTTATGTACTTGGTATCAACTTTTGCGTCTACTTATTCAAATACAAATGTATATTTCCTTAAAGGATACTCAGATTTATAATAATGTCCATCCGGTAAAAAAAAAGCATGTATTTCTCATTAACTATTCTTCAGGGCACTTGAATACGAAGTTCATTTACTTTCTATAACATTTCACATAAACACAGCATGAAAAGAACATTATTAAGACTGTAATGTGATTAATATAAATATCAGAAAATGCCAAATGTTAGCCTGCCTGTGCAACTTTTATTTCTTCAGTGAGTATGAAATATGCTACAGTTGTTAATTGCTTAGTCACACAGTATTCTTCCATGGGAACTCCTCTTCATTCCTTGTACAAACAGACATTCGAAAGTTCAAGCACTGATATTTTGTGTTAATTTCATTGCTTAACAGGTGGACTGGAGAGACATTCATGCAGTAGCATTCAGATCCTGATAGAAAAACTGCAGTATTTTGCTATGGTACTGTCCTGGGTTTGGCTGGGATAGAATTAAATTTCTTTCTAGTAGTTGGTATAGTGCTATGTTTTGGATTTAGTATAAGAAGAATGTTGACAACACACTAATGTTTTAAGTTGTTTGCTAAGCAATCTACTACTCAAGGACTTTTCAGCTTCCCAGGCTCTGCCAGGAGCACAAGAGGCTGGGAAGGAGCATAGCCAGGACAGCTAGACCAGCTGGCCAATGGGGTATTCCATACCATATGACGTCATGCTCAGCATATAAGGCTGGGGGAAGAAGAAGGAAGTGGGGGGATGTTTGGAGTGATGGCGTTTGTCTTCCCAAGTAACCGTTACGCGTGATGAAGCCCTGCTTTCCTGGAGATGGCTCAACACCTGCCTGCCCATGGGAAGCAGTGAGTGAATTCCTTGTTTTGCTTTGCTTGCGTGCACGGCTTTTGCTTTATCTATTAAACTGTCTTTATCTCAACCCACGAGTTTTCTCACTTTGACCCTTCCGATTCTCTCCCCCGTCCCACCGGGAGAGAGTGAGCGAGCGGCTGGGTGGTGCTTAGTTGCTGGCTGGCGTTAAACCACGACAGGTCCATACACTCTAATAATGATTGCTTTGACTGTGTGGCAAACACCGCACAACTCAAGTTCAGCAAATTCTTTTGGAGGAATAACCTTGTCCCAGATGAGTTCCTTGATGATAAGAGATCAAGCTGAAAAGTGAATACTTAATTTGGGTCACATGGGCTCCACTTTTTCAGAGGACTCGGCATTACACAGCACTTTATATGTTCAAGGTACTGCTCACAATTTCAATTGGAGACAGAAATACCAAGCACATTGCAAGTTAGGTGACAAACTGAGGTTACAAAAATGGGGAACACGCAATTGCTGACCATCTCTACAAACTTGATGCAATGCACTTCACACCTTGATGTGTGAACTCTGTGGTAAATCAGAGGACTGAATTGTGTTCTCCAGGACTTTAATCAATTTTGTCATGAGACTCCTTTTTCTCGTCCTGAGATGGTCTCAGTCACCAGATACTTTCCGCTTTCTGTGTCTGAACAAGACTTTCCCTTACTACAAACCAAATTCACCCTCAGAGATGGCCCATCTGATCTAGATGTCTAGATCGAGGACTGTATGAAAAAGAAATGTGTTACCAGGTAAGGAAAGATTCCCACAGCACATTTGCAGAGGATGGTTACATCAAGCTGCACAAGCTACGCTAGTACTGTTTGACTTTACCACTTCACCACTTCAATAACATTATAACACAGGTTTTCTTGACAAGTAAATGTGTATTCAGGGTGTTGGGAATGCATAAAATCTTCGGAAGCATGATAGCTGCCAACCACAACCACCAACTCCAGTGCTGGAACATGTCGATGGTCCTCCTTGAGGTCAGGGAATTACTGACAGCATACCATCCTTTCTGCAAAGTGGGATGACAGGAGAGTCATTTGGTAGCGTTTCACTAAATACTTGTTGACCACAAGGAAACTGATTAAAGAAACATAGTTTCAATCCTGGACTCTGGAAATAAGGTCTTATAATGGGAAGTGTCATACAATGTCAACGAAAGACTCTTGAAAAGGACTATGATAACAAAGATAGATAGTTCTATCATCTCTCTTCCATTCACCTGAGACAGCAGTTTCTGGCATATGGAACATCATTCCATACACGACTATATGCCAATGCGCCTTGCATTTTTCACTAAAATGGAAGCCAGTGACCATGATGCTGAGAATTTTGGAATGGACCAATAAACAGTTATGCGGAAGGGTACAGACAAACTGCAAACCCTGTCAAATTAACCCAATTATCAGCAAACCCTAGAGTGTATGCTGCTAATAAAATATAGTTTCCTCTTTGTTACATTAGCATCCTTCTGATGTAGCCAGACTAGTTTATCTTAATTTAAAAAACTGGGATTTGAGTCAAGCAACTTTGAGCTGAAAGGGTCATATCCTCACCATCTCCTTAGCCACCTGCCTGTTTGTGACTTTTGAGAACTTCTGTCTCATTTCAGAAAGATTTATCACGGGACTTATCTTCCTAGTCCAAACTACAGTCCTGTTACTGGGTTTGCACCACTGGACTGATGCAACTGTGCAGGTCACAGTCATAAAACAGTTTCTCTGCTCAGATCTAATAGCCGGAAAGTTTTCAGCAGTTTAACAGCAAGAGAGTTTGAGCAAATGCAAAAACAGTGAAAAGATGACTGATGATAGGATGAAAGATAAACAGTGGTCACTGCGCTTTTGTAAGATTTGCTGTACATAATCCTTTATTCTGAGGTTCTACACAGAACAGAATTGGAATGTTTTACTAGAGAAAAAAAAAAAAAAAAGAAAAAAACCTCAGAAAACATAACCAGAACCTGTACTGCTATGCAGTCAATCGGACAAACAGTCCAAATGTGTTCAGAACAGCGAGAAATTCAGAATACCTGTCTCTCCATGTTTAACTAAAGCCATGTTTGCCTGAGAAAGACTACCACTTCATGCACTTAAAGTCAAGTCTCACCGATGATTGTTCCATCTACCTTTTCCTGACAGTATTGTAAGGGAAGCTTTGAACTCCAGCCACGCCAGTTATATCCCACCATCCTCAGTCACTCATGGTTAGACTCCAGAACCAAGCACATCAGAGATGGTCCTGATGATTACATTTGTTCAGCATTGGAGAGCAAACTATCTTTCCCTGTTAGACTTTTGGGTTACCTTTCAGTAACAACATGATATGCATGAAAACTAGCAAGAGTAAGTGGGTTAATGACAGACCCAATGCAATTTGCTTATCTTGGCCACATCTCAAAGCTGTGACGGACACCCATCCCTGCTGATGCAGGCACTGCTGCCAGCACTCCTGTACCAGCCAAAAATTCTGAACATATGACTCCGCTCTGGGAAAAAAAAGGCACATTATGCATCAGCAGCTCTGCTTCCTTCAATAATTATGTCACAGCCTCTTTCAGAACAAAAAATATCATTCACCCCTCCTTAGTCCACTTATCTATGTATTGCTAAGAGAAAGTAACTTGGATTCTTTACCTGCTAGTGAATCACAAACAAAATGTTATCCCCACTCTCACTGGAGGAACAGGCATTATGAAGAGTCTCATGGGGGAAGACAGGACTTTTTTTACCTGTGATAAAGTCCAAGCAGGAAATGAAGCAGGCTTCCCTTCTAGTTTGCAGGGTCTGCAGACACAGTCACCAACTTCTTATTTTCAAACCAAGCACGTATGATAAGATATAAAAAGCATCAAGGTACTGAGACAATTATCATACAACTCTAAAGATACAATTTTTACAGTCACTTTTCAGAGGACAACAGTGTTGTTATTATTTTTGTCCTTTAAACATTTAGTAGTAAACCTATCTTATGTGTATTAATTTTAAGTCACAACAAGATTTGCAAAGGTATTGATTTCAATGGGAGTTAAGGGCTAAATATCTTTATATGGAACCACAGCCTTCATCCTATTAAATCTCTACATTTATTGTCTGCACACAAATCATTAGAAAGCAGGCATTATTCAAGAAAGAACTCAATAGCAAGAGGAAAGCCCAATTAACCAGGAATTCAATGCAATTATGGAAGTTCGGAAGTTGCCTGGGGTTGTGTTTGCCTGCAAATCATTGGGGAAAGATGAAAAGGGAAGAGTTTGTTTCACCCCACTTCCAAAGTATTATTTTTACATCAGCTCTACATTATTAATTTTTAAAACCTGAAGTATTATGACTTCTACAAAGTCACAGATTAGGAACAAAGATGCCATTAACTGGGTTTCTGGGGGATCTTTATTTTGCAACACTATCATCAGTGCTGGGGTTAGCCCTATAAATAGCTAAAAGCAACAGACTGGGGTTCTTGTCTATAGCTCTTGGAAGTTTGCAGATAATGAAACTGGCTTTTCTGACCCTAGTCTTGTAGACGTTAAAGTCAGGTCAGCACAAATAATGCTGGAATGTACATTTTAATGCTTAAACTTTTTCACTCCAATTCCACATACATTTATGTGAAAAAAGGAAAAGAAATAAGAAGTGAGGGCCAACAGAAATGGACACTGGCTAATTAAAATAAGAATTTTTTTAGGTAGTAAAAACTGTTATATTTTATTATTATAGACTCAAGTCTTTCCACAAAAAATGGCACTGTAAATCCTCCAGCTAACAATGTAAAGTCAACAGATAAAAGAAATCTATCAGTCTATACATCTGCCTAAAGGGCACCGAAAAAGTCGGGAAGACAGAATCGCAGTTGAATAGCTTTGCGATAGCGTCAAGGCATTTCAGGGCAGCATATATTTCATTGCACATTTTTTTTATATCCTTTTTAAGTATAATGCTGTGATGGGCTTCATACACCTTCTTATATCAGCAAAATACTTGGCTGGTTACAAACACAACAATGAATGTGTCCAGTGAACTTTGAGAGCTGCAAATTCCTGCCTTCCAGCGTGCAACTTCTTTACCCCCATGTCAGCTACCCACAGATCTCTGGCTTGGAATCAGGTTTCTGATCTCAAGGCGGATTCAGATATATCATGATACCTCACTCTTGTGGGGGTAGAGATGTTTATTTTCTGTTTTTATCCCTAACACTTTCCAAGAAAGCAACCAGTGGAGCCAAACAAGGGTTCCCAGGGCGACTCCAATGCTCCTAGGACACTGATGGCTCTACTCAGCATGCAGTGACACAAGGCAGAGATACTGATTTCTCCAACTCAGACCTCCTGGGAGGGATAGCTGCCTGTACAGACACTGCCAAGACCAAAGGAAAGATCCACCATTTGAGATGGACCTTATACTGGCTGTCCTAATTAATGCTCCTGTGAGATGGAAACATGGTTGAATAAAGTGAAGGATGCTTAGTCCTTGCAACGACTGGGGTAGGGCTGGAGCTGAACACTGCCAACAGTGAGAGGAGACTCTGGCTAGGTGGCTGTGGAGATAGCCTTCACTGTGGCAGCACCTGGGTGCCGAAGAGAGACCACTGCCACCCCAACACTGAAGTCCTATCTAAATGCATTAATTTTGCTCAGTGGCCAAAACTCTGGTAGACTTATTTACACTATTTATAAGAGAAGTAATGCAACAAACATGCAAGAGCTTGCACTATTCAGCAGGACACACTCCCACCCTCACCAGTGAATGACAGCATGTTTGTTAAATGACACTCCATTATGCAGCTAAAATAAAATGAAAGTTATATTACATGGCACAGAACTTGACAGTATAAAGCAATCTAAAAAAGTGCTAACTCAAAACTATTTGCATTTTTCAAAAACAAAATTACATATTTCAGGAGGAAAAGACTACTAGTATTGGAGATGGTGAGTAATAAATGTATGCATAAATAGCCAACAGAATCCTCTAAATTTTATTGGAAATGTTGGGAGTTCTTTGAACTTTAATGTTTAAAAAAATTCCCCTTTTTGTAATGCGTATTTCCAGCTGAACAGGGTTAATCTGAGAAGACTGAGAAGTCATATTTAATGCAAAAAAACCTGAAGAAGTTATCTACCAGTACCTCAGGTACCACTAAAACTGAACTGGAGATTTTTGTGGGGAAAAAAGGGTATTCATGGTATTTTCTGCATTTAAAGTAAGTACATAAGTACAACTAGAACCAAACTCTCTTTCTTTCTCATGTGCTTGTGTGAACAAACACAAACTATTTAGAGGGATTTTCTTGATATSGATTTCTAATTTTTTTATAATTTTTATTTTGTGGACAGTTCTGTCTCAGAAACATAATATAGAAAATTAAACACTTTATTAAATGAATTGAACTTCTTCAAGGTTCTTGCAAATGTTGACTGATTTGGGGGTGAGAACTTAACACTTCTTTCCCCAGAGAGTTCTGTTCTACTTTGTAAGGCTTCAAGTTCACTTCAGTTCTCAAATTAGGGCTGAAATTAGACTCAAATATTGGCTCTGCTAATTGCAGTCAGATTCCTTCAACAATACGCAAGCAATGACCAATTTATCAAAACAAAGCTTACATAACTATTTTCACTTTGTTAGTAGTAGTTTCACTCACTACTAAAAAAAGGACAAAGTCTTTTAAGTAAAAGTCTTTTTTCCCCTAAAGTACTTAAAACAGGATTAATTTGTATATACTTACTAAGGGTTGGATTGCACTTTAAGCCTATTACAGCAGAAAAAGAGAGAAGTAAAAGCTCCACAGTATCTGGAGGAGGACCAGAAGGCACATCCACAACTCCCACACAGCCACTATCCCCTGCAGCTCACATTCCCAATGACAGCTACTTTGTGGGGCACCTGGAGCAGATCTACAGCCGGGCGACCAACCTAGGAGTCACCCAAAGAAGCCCCTTCATTCCCCTTCAATAGGTAAACAGCAGATTTCTGCTTTCCTATTACTCCCTGCAGCTTCGCTGCCAGGGTCCAAAGTGTCTCCCTGTGGGGATGAAACCCCACATCCACATCTGAAGGCTCGCAATAGGCAAAGACATCCTACCTACCTCTTCCACACCCACACTTAGGGACAAGTACAACATGGTGCCTCACCTTCTGTTTTGCAGAGTGACCGTGAACGCTGTTGTTTGTAAAAAACTTACCATGACACTCGCCCCTGTTATGAGATGTCTTATATGCCAGAGCATTCAAACTCAGCGATATGCTATACTTACAACCCATGCAGCATACAGCTGAATGCACTGTTGAATACAAAACGCTACACAGGAGTAATAGCTCACAAACTGATCTTAGATACCTCACTATAGGTGCAGAGCAACTCCATTAAATCATAAACCAGAAAAAAAACACATCCCGCTCAGCCCTTACCATTTCTTTTTGATTAAAAAAAAAACAAAAAAAAAAACAAACAGTAAGTGTTACACTAGTTATTTATCTAGTAGAATAACTTGTTTAAGATTTTGGCACTATTTCAGTTAAGCTTTGTAATTTGTCTTGAAACATTTTTTAATATACCACTTGAATAGAAAACTGTATTTCAAAGAACTGCAAAGCCACAAGTTACATAACAATGGTTGCAAAGTGGAATCCATTTTAACTCATAATAGGTATAATTAGCACAACAGAAATTAATCACGTTCTTTAAAATGTTCCAGATGCTTTATGCTTTCAATACTCCATTTATATTTACTTAAATTCTTATTAAACAAAGTTTGTACAGGAACAGTACATAGACCTGACAGCTAAACACCAAAATGCTCATTTTTTTCACTAGTGTGACTAAAGAGGAGAAAATTATATTCTGTTTGCTGCTCGCCCCCTCAAACAAACCAAACAAAAACATCAGCTAACAAACCTATCCAAATATAGCGCTATACAGGAGGTGAGATGAGATGACATGTCACTTTCTTCTTTGTTTGGTCTTAGCAAAGTAAAGAAAATAAAAGCACGAAACAAAGTAAAAACTCTAATCCCTCAGATTCTCAAAGATAGTTTTCTATGAATATTTCATCTTCCAAATCCAGTCTGAAACTCTCTGTGCTTACACTTCGTCCTAAAGATTATTCTCTACCTTAAAATTTTGGTATCTGTCCCTAGATGAATTCCGGTTCATCCTTCCCGGTACAGCTTCAGTATTCCCACTGCTTTCCCTTTTGTTGACTATCTCATCCCCAAGTATTTTTCCACATAAGTCACGTCTCCCACCCATAACTATTTTTACATCAGGAGCCTGTTGCCTCCACAGCCAAACACTTACCTACAATGCACTTTTCACCATCACGACTAAGAAAAAAGCCGTGGTTTCATCGCCCATGTGAGAGCCTGGCTCACTGCACGCAGCCAGCCTGAGGTCTCCTCCTGGGGCCTGACGCAGACAACTGAAGCTAGTGGAATTTACAGCACCACCGTGACCTCTGCCTTTAACCTTGAGAAAGCTATGTTATCTCTATGGCACCCTTCTTTTCTCTGCTAACACAGACAGATTCCTTTCAGAGGTTTTTCAGCTGGAGAGAAGTATTTCAATAATTACTATTCCTCTGACTATTCTAACACAGAAATCTTCCCACACGAAATGTTTTTCTTAGCTGCAAACTATAAATCTGCTGATTTTTGATCCTTCTGTGATCTCCCCTGTCTGCACAACTTCATCCACAACACTAGTCTTTCACTAGTCAAATACAACAAATTGACATCTCTATTCCAGTAGCCACTACTGTCACTCTCTCCCACTTCTCTTTTCCAACATATTCTCCCTCTCCTCCTCCAACTCTCCAGTTCTGTCTGGAGCTATATAATCTACCAAGAGAAAAATCCTTCCGTTGTTATTTCCTATTGCCTCATTTTTCTTCCATTTTTCGTTCCTGTCCCTGTATGTCTGACCTCCATGAAGAAGTCTCAATTCTAGAAATATTCCCTCTTATAAAGTACTTGCTTGCATTGTTCCTCCACTGCCTCCTCTCAATGCAGAATTTGGTAAGGCAGCTTTCTCTCATTCCCTGGCATCTCCTTGGACCAAGCATTTTGATTGTTTTCTACTTAGGTCATGTCCAGCCACAGCACAAAAAACTGTTTTCCGCCAAGAAGTGTCTCTTGTTTCTGACACAAGTGCAGTTCAGTACACCGCTGATCTTTCTGTCCTCTTAGGTGCGTTGGTTCCTCTGTCTTACAAACTAAGTGGAGCAAGTTATTAAGAAAGTCCTTGGTGCATGGAGATAGCATATACACATTCCAGACTAAACAGTGCTTCGAGGTACTTAGACAAGTTTCATTACCGAATAATCCAAGCACTTAACAAGCTTTAGGTATTTATCCCCACAACAGCCCTGAAAGAGACCCCTATTTTTACCTGACGGGGAACTGAGGCATAGGAAAACTACTTATGCTACTTAACTGAGGGATATCTGTGATAACTCAGGAACCAAAGCTAAGTCTTTGATAACCCAGACTAGAATGCTAATCTACAGACTATTCCTCCCACTTCCTAAATGATAAGGGTTCAGCAAATCTTATGTATGTAGTTTTTTCCCTTGCTGCCCTTGGAGTGATCTGTGCATAGATGAACTATTTTGGCTGGCTTCAAGGCGAAGAAATGCGGCGTCTTTTCCTCCCCCTATACACCTTTAGCCAGAAACTGTTTAGCCATTTGTATTTTGCTATGGGCAGCACTTCTAAATTTAGTCTTTGGTACAATAATAATTGATGTCCCTATAGCTATTACCAGATGCAGTTAAAGAAAAAACAACAGAAAAAGGAGGAGAAGAAAGGAATGTGTTATGTGTGGTTTCTGTGCAGAATTCCAAAGCAACTGTGAAATCTATGCTAYTTCCAGTACCATCTTGTTTCCTCTAATTCTGAATGTCTTTTGTACTGGTTATAGCTGTGTGGTTTATTTTTATGTGAAAAAGGATTATTCATTTTCTATCATCTATCTTTCCATTTACATTTTACTTACTAAAATATTTGCATTCTACTCATCTCTCTGAACTCAGATTTTTATGTGGAAATGTGGGAGATGTTGGCCTGTCTATTGTGGATCCAAAGAGTATCTCAAACAGCATTTATAAAAACCCAGCACACGTTTGGGTTATGCTAGCAGAGTTACATTAAATGAACTACAGATCGTGCAGTGGACTTAGGCCAAAGTGAACCTACGGTATACCAACCCATGGTATACCAACATTTCTACATACTGTAGAAATGTTTGTTTCCTTTCAGAAGCCTTCCTCCAGCACGTTCCCTCAGACCTTCCCACCTTCTACCTTCGGACGTCCTCCTGGCAGCCGATGCAATCATTCGAGCCCCTGCAGCAGCCAGCGTGCATAGCGGCACAGGCTGCACCACTGTGCCGTGCTGGTAACCCCAGCCAGTCAGCCAAGGAGGTTACACCAGGCTGTGGGGTTTAGTCTCAACGATCTAACTTTCTCCGCCACTGAAAATCTTAGATAATAGCCAACATGTAGAGCTAAACTAAAATCAAGTTCAAGGTGAACAACAGATCATTAGAAGTTCTTTTCTGTGAGGAAAAAAAAAAAAGCGGACCATTTTCCTGTGCTATAAAGGCATCTGCCTCAGGAAAGTATGATCCACCACACCATACTGCTCAACACCCTTTACCAAAGGTTTTAACAAGTATGGAGAAAAAAATTCAAAAATCTAAGCATCATTCTATTCAGGACAATGATATCTACTTTTTCCACCTTAAAACTTTACTGAAGACTGGGATTTTGCCCATGCACCAAACAATTCTAGAGTCTGTTACCTATTTTGAAAAGACAGCTCCACTATATCATGAAGAAACGCTGCCTACACAGAGATAGCAGTCAAAGGTAGCCACTATGACTTTGCCAGTACAACTCCTCAGAGACAAAGTTATTACAAATTATATCTGTATCAGACAGGTACGTCTGCTGAAGTTGGGGACAGGGACAGGGGAAAGAAGAGGAAAAGGTGGTGAAGACGAACACTATTGTAAATCATGTGCCTAATGTAGACAAAAATCATAAATAAGAATGATTTCCAGTGGACAAGTAGAACTTTGGGAACTAAAATGTTTTTGTTCCTCATTAAACAAAATTACTGTTTCCTAGGACTGAAACTATACAACCTCTAGATCCATGTTTCTATGAATCTCAAAACAAACCAAATATTCTTTCTCAATACCAGCAAATTTATTAAACAGGCTATCTGTTTCAAACTGAATATTTTCCACACCCCACAAATTGATCAAGTCAACCTAAGTCTATTTTTTATATTCTTTAAGTTTCCCAAGGGAAGATGGAAAGAACACCTGACGATGAGAAGTCCATTTAAACAACTTAGACTGCACCTATACCGCTTGTTTGGTCCTGTCCCTATAGTTTGTGTACAGGTGGAAATCTGAACATCTGTTATCTAGTTCACTTTATCATTTATAAACTACTAAACAACGTCAAGAATGTTGAGAATAACAGCTTAAAATTAAGTCACAGGAATGGGAAGAAATGGCCAATTGTTCTCCTGGGAAGAAATAGCCAATTGTGCTCCTAACTCATCTAATATGATCATGAAACTATGTTTGTATAAATGTATAAATATTACTGTAATGATCACGTAAAAGCAAATTTTGAGATCAATTGGCTTCTGTAAATCTTATAACAGCAAATGTTCTACATGAGAAGTTATAGGAGCACTACTGCTACACTGCTGAGGACATGTTACAATGTACAGGCAAGTCAATTCTACCAATATATATTATCCCTTGTTTCCATGCACATATTAAAGCCACAATGTTCATTTATGTATAAGAGTACATCTAGATGATATTACCCCAACTCATGGATGTGACCCAAGCAGGAACTTTTAAACTGGGCCAGACTGAATTAAAAAGGAAAAAAAAAAAAAAAAAGACATTCAAAACAAGGCCCTGCATTCCATGAAGTTTGGCACGATCTTAAACCATAACAAGGCCATGAATGAGCGTATGGCATTCACAAGTACCAACATACTAACATTTAGCTTGATATATCTTACAGATGGCAGTATTTTGCCACAGCAGGGAGAAGATCTTGGCAGGGAAGCACAGAAAACAATAAACACTGAAGTTTTTAGAACTGGATTTTCAGAAACTGGCCTCCATATTTGTGACATCTGAAGCTGGTCTGGAAATAAAGCCTTTAATTTCCTCTGTAGCTGTTGCCAAGAACACAAGGAAACCTTGAAAGGAAGAGGAGGAGATGAATGAGGCAGGCTGTGGAAGGTAAGGATTCACAGCAGCAGCAGCAGCAGCAGCAGCAGGATGCTGAGGTGTCCTCCCATGGCAGTGGAGAAAACACTGAAGATGGGTTTCCTTCTGCAAGGTCAAAAGCTCAGACTACCAAAAGTAAAGCTTAACTGCCAAAGCATCCCATTAACCAACATATTTGTGGAGGCTAACGCTCTAGGATACTCAACCTTGCAACATCCACAAAGGCCTTCTAGCAGTAGAGCTTGCCTCTTTGTGAGTTAGCATTAGCCTTCCCAGACTTTGTCTACCTACAAAACCATCTTAACATAGCCAAGGAAAAGAAGAGATTGGCTGRCTCAAAACTAGCACCAATAAAAAGCTGGATCTCAGTTAGCAGAAACCTCACCTTGCTTCCAGTATGGCCCAAATGTCACTCAGGGCTGCAATAAAGAACCGTCTTCTGCATCTCCATCCCTGCTCCACTGGGGATGTGGGACCGCAGAGGCAAGGCCGGGGCCATGGGGCTGCCAGGGCGGTGCAGTACACTCCCTCTCTGACCAGTCCATTCCTGCAGCCCCCAGTGAGGTGAGCCAGGCCAGGCTGGGGACAGTGACCAGCCATCCCCAGTTGCCGCTGCAGGCCCTGGGCCTGGCCAGGAAAACAGGCCCCAAGATGGGATGGGGCTGGGGTGGTGCCCAGCTCAGCAGGGTCCAGGGCTGGGCAGGGGTGTGCTGTGCTGGGGCCAGGGCTTAAATGCAGCTTTGAAGAGGAGGGTGAGCCCCACTGAGGTTTCTCACAGGTCTCTTCAAGACTGGATACCCGTGCCCCAAGCCAAAGCAGCCAAACATCAGGTGGAGGTGGGGAAGGGATGTGCTCAGGGCCCTGGCACATACGATTTGTACTCATAGATACATATGCACCACATACTACTGCTCTTCTGAGCATGCAGGCAGCGAATAAACACAGTGCCAGCTTCATTGCCTCTGTGCCCTGGCCAGCTTCGCCAAGTCCATGCGGGACAGTGGTGGTTTGCTCTTCTCTTCCAGCAGGAGGATTTACTCATTACAAATTCCCACTCCTCCTGGGAAAGAGGAGCTAGAAGGGATGGTGAGGCACTACTGCCTCCCTGCAGTGCCCCTCTGGCCACACCGTTGTGCCTCATACTCCACACAGGAGAACTGGTAAAATCCCACATGATGAGATTTCCACTTCACAGTCTCTTACTAAAAACAACATTTACCACCTAGAAGAAAGAGGGCAACTGTGCACAGACCGCTTTACGGTTTGATGTGCAAGACTCCTTGCAAACATATGAACCAGGCCTCCAGCCTTCTGTGGTCTTCATAGCAGTGCTACTCAATCTGCTGACTAAAAGCTGCCTACAACCTGTAAGATATTACAAGATAATTTCCAAAAATATTGTAGGATTTAAAAACTGAGAAAGAAGACAACATTCGCACATCCCTGCACATGCAAACCAGTACACAAACAAGTGAGGAAAACAAAGCTCATAAAAGAGCATCCAAAGTTTTTCTTCATTTTTGCCTATTGGTAGATGAAAACCACTGCACTATCACTGAAGAGGAAGGTCTTTGGTTTGCTTGTGTTCTCCAAAAAGGTTCAGTAGTCCTTTGATTAAATAGGATTGGGAATCACTACTATAAAGTACACATCACTGTAGCAGCTGAGCTCCTCCTGAGTAAATTAGATCTACACTGTACGGCACCAACTCAATTGAAAGGAGCTATTTGCTCTTCAACCCATTCTTTAATGTTTAAAAAAAAAAATTGTTGAGAGACTGAAAGAATGTTTTATAACAGTCATCCTGCTGCTGGTAGTGGAAATACTTTATCAAGAAGTGCTCTGGAAGATGTGTTGGGAGTTAGTCTTTCATATGAGAGACTCATTTACTGGGGATACTACTTTAGAAAGTCAGCTTGTCGTTTCGCAGCATTTTTCTTTTCATTTCCTTGACCATTTTATGTTTAAATAAAGCCAGGCAAATTATCTCCTTGGCTCCTAGATTTTTATATCTTTATTTTATATCTTTATCTTTTTGTTCAGTGTCCCAGCTCCTGAAATAACAAGCATTACTGTTATCATAAGCAAGCTGGTCACTCTGCTACCATGCATAAACAATCTAGTCCCACTTTCCTTGTGACATTTTCCAGGTTAAGAAAGAAAGCTAAAGCTCATACTAAAGTCATAAAACAATGGATTTTGTATTCTGAATTTTTCCTCCTCAAGAGCTCTTCCCAACTGCCGTTAGACATACCTTCAGCCTCCAGCCTGCAAATCCTTCCAAGGAAACCCTGCCTGATCCCCGCCCATGAGGCAAATGAGCACAGTAACCAGGAGCAGAGTGGCACACATCATCTAGGAGGCTATGCAGGTAACAAAGTGAAAAGCAGCTGCTACTTGTTTGCAACACAATGTCAAAGTCTACCTTAAAAAACTGCCCAAAGCTCATCAGAGATGGCTAAAATTCCAATACTTTCTCCAGTGAATTGCTCAATACCTTTTTCCTTAATCTGCACTAGATGAGAGCCTTCTAAAAAATGAGCAAGCATGACTCATTTTTATGACCAATGCACCATTCGCAAAATGCTTTCCTACCAGATTGCAGTTCAAATAAGACATGTGTATTGTTGCAAAACAAAATATGCTGGCTGAACAGAATGTATTCATCTATATTAGTTTTTCTTTCTAAATCCAGCACACTGGGAGCTAAATTAATCTGCTGAGTGCTAAATTCATCTACTGAGAGCTACTGTAGATTCAGGGAAATGTTTTGAGTGCTGTAGCAAACAAGTCTCACTCACTCAGGAGCCCTCTGTGGGCTGTTGGTGTTTTAACCATTTTGTCTGCTTTCAAGCAAGCAAGCAGCTGATAGATGAGGAAAACGCTCATTGATTTGCAGTGGCAGCGCTACAGCCAATCATCAGCCCTCGAATGAGGCACAATCATGAATCTCTCCAACTATGCATATTTATATGCAGCTGTCGTACCTCCAAGTCTCCAGTGAATAATACAAAGTGCTTGTGTGACCACCAAGACACACAATGCTATCCTGCAGCCTGCTCTCACTTAGCTACAGTAGGGGAAGATGGAATATACAGAAACACATTTCATTTTCCCTAGCTAGGCTACCCCAGTAAAGTACACGTCTAATACGAGTATACTATACTCCCATAAATTCTTAATCCAGAGGCATTTTCAAAGGGCTAAATCATTTAAAGGAAAGAAACATCTTGAAAGAATATATTTTCAGTAGGGTAGGCTGAGCTACAACAATATAGTAACACAGACAAGCTGTCTTGCTGACAGTGTCAAAAAGCCCCATGGTATTGAGGAAAGGGTAAGAGAAAGAACCTTCCCTTGTGCTAGCTACAGTGGAGATGCACAGGCAGCACACAGGGGTGCAAGGTGTATCTTGCGAATGTAACTCCTCAACTCAGAAATGGGGGACAGGCATTAGGAAGAGTGACACAAGGTTTTCCTTTTGGCTTAGCAAACATTAAGAGTTGAAATGTTGAGTTGAAAACATACCAAAAAAGGGAGAGGCCTGTGGAGCTGAAAGAGAGAGGTCCTAGTAGAAACACAGATAGAGAAATGGCTCTGTGAAAAAGAAAAACCAGAGATCTGGCACTTGGCAGAAGGCTACCGAAGCAAAGGCACTAAGGATTCAGGGGGGCTGGCTAGTCTATTTAATGGCCAAGCCATTAGGTGTGTACTGAACTAGAATGTCATTTTAAGTTGTTTCTTACAGTGTATGGGCCTGATTTCACACAAAGCTTCTGCAGACCTGTATCAGGACAAAGCCAATGCTGGAACCCAAATTGCACAACATCCAAAAGGAGTTGAAATGAAGCCTACAGCCTCCATGTACAGGTGAATGTGGCTGCCTCTGGTCAGGCTCCCCACGGCTGGACTCACTGGCACATCCCCTTGAGGAAAGTCCATCCTAGGAGCTCCCCTGGGTTACTAAAAGTTACACAGAAAACTTACCCTCCCAAGTTAAGTTGGACCTTGCTGCTCAGGCAAAGTCACACTTGCAAACAAGGGTTCACAGAAAAGGTTGAAATCTAAAATCATTACAATCCAAAACCATAGATAAAAATCATATTTATGTATACTCTTAAAACTTATTCATTGAGTTGCCGGAAATATTTGCATCTGCTACTCCCCTGCAAGCAAGCCATACTAAGACACAAAAGGAGAAAAAAAGAACAGGATAGAGTATTTTCACATCTGGTATTTACAATTGAAAAAGACTACAATCAGGTTTTATTTACTGTGGCAATCACATATAAACTTAACTCCTACTATGAAATTATTCTCATATTTTCAGTTTCAAAGAACAATAGAAAAAGACTTCCACTAAATGCCAAAAAGAAATCTCCTACGTAGTATATATGTGCTAAATAAAACTGCTAATCTGAGAAAGATTGTTACAGAAATCTACATCATTATAAGATCAAACTCCAAGTGGTATTGTATCAAAATGATGAAAATCTTGTACAGATCAGGAAATGAAGCAAATGGACCTATTTTATCTTCAAGTTTATTACTGAAAATGGGTTTTATGATTTGCTGTGCATAGTTAAAGTGCTAGCCAGACAAATTACAGCTGCTCTTTTAACCTGAACATAAGATGGCACAGTTCCAGCCAATCTGAAGTATGGTTTCTAGGCAGGATGTCAAATCTCAGCCCCCTGGGTTCCAGAATGATGGATTGAACCTTGAAAGTTGCAGCAGAGCAGCATATGTGATTTCTGTACTGTATTTTGATCACTCATGAATATATTAAAGCATGTCCATGCATGTTATTCAAAGTTTCGGTTTATTGTTTTAAACTATCATTCAGAAAAAAGAAAAAGTAATTTTTTCCAAAGGTAAGCATACAAATACTAAGAATGCAATGCTAATTTAAAGGTAAAAGAACTGCTTATAAATTTGGTTTTTCTTTGTTTACTGAAGAGGACATTAGGTAATGATGCAGCCAAAAGGGCACCATTTTAGAAGCCAGATCTCCTCACGCAACTATTGGCATATACTGTCTACAAATTTAAAAAAAAAAAAAAAAAAAAAAAAAAAGAAGAAGCTGTACTTTTTGCATTATCAACTACTGCAAGCACATAACAACTATTAATCTTTTTTAAAACAGTTTCTGGCCTGCAAATACACTGTCCAAATGTTAGACATCAGCCACACTTCTCCACCTGCTCATTCTGATGCTCCAGATGTTGCCATACCACCACTTCCTTAATTTCTTTTCCTCTCTTCTGTGTCCCTTTTACTTTCAAGAACTGTTTCCCTACAAAATCATAATTAAAACAAAGAAAGATATCCCCCAAAATGCCCCTTAGAAAGCTGGGGGAAGGTGGAGGATACTAATATCATACGTGGAGACTATTGTGCCGTTCACTCTGATTGTGTGCTTGGGGAGAGGCTCCCAGGGCGGGCGCCGTCTCCTGCCGTGTGCTGCGTAGTACCCAGCACAGTGAGGGGCTCTGGGCTCAGCCTGTGAGTACCATCACAGTACAAGAAACAAATATGTTAGCAACATCACCATACTGCGCGCTAAACCCCACTGAAGTCTTTAGCTGACCAAGATGCACGTAAACACGCACTGTAGAGTTTTCAGAATTGGGGCAGAGCAAAGTTCCTAAAAGACTGGGGCAACTTTAAGGGGAACACACATTTTTAGTAGAAGTAAAGACAAAAACAAAGAGTGGGAAGTCAACATACAGAGATCTTACCAATGATTTATGCAACTCAGCATTTTAAAAGCTCCTAATTTACGTATTTTTCAGCTAGTTAACGTCTGCCTCCAGGACATGTTTTTACACATGGTATTAACATTGTGAATTTTCTGCTTTTTCAACTTCTGTGGTTTTACCCTTCAGAATTCTCCATTTTATGATGACAATTAAAAAAATACTTTGATTTTTAATTTAGTAACAGAGTTACCAACTTCTAACTTAAGAATGGTTTTAAATATTACCCTAAATACATATTATCTATATATTTTACATGATGGAAGCGCAAATAATACAATTTCAGAATCTGGTTAATTTGTGTTTCTGTAAGGTTATTAGTTTAAAACAACCTCTAGTTTGCAAAGTTCTTACATGGGCCAAGACCATATTATAGACTCACACAGAAGACTGAGGCGGGAAGGCATCTCTGGAGATTGCCTTGGCCAACTTCGCTCAGAGCAGGGTCAGCCAGAGCAGGCAGCTCAGGGCAGCTCTGAAGACTCCAGAGCCTCTTTGAGCATCTTGTTTCAGTGTTGACCACCTCCACAGTAAAAAGTTGTGGTTTTTAAAATTATTTTTGAATGGAATTGCCTCTTGTCTTTTCACTGAATGCCACTGAGAAGTCTGGCTCCATCTTCTGTACTGCATCACACCGGGTTTGTATACACATCATGCACATAATGTGTTATATTTAAACATAAGAAATTAAAATGGCTGAAGTTCATTAGCTTACAAACATGCCTTCCCATCTTTCCAGTTAATTTTTAGCATGTAGTTGAGGGCATGACACCAAGAACAACAAAATAAGGAAACTAATCAACTTGTACTACCTTAAAGAAAAGATGGCAGAAATCCTTATTATCTTAGTGTCCTGATCTTTGCTCATAAGCATGTACAGAGAAACTAGAAATGACTGTGTGAGATTCAGTGTAGATCTTCAGGGTTTAAAAATACTAGATTTTTTTTTTTAAGTTTCAAAGGAAATTAAGCACTGAGATTACTTTAAAACATAAGGCATTTCAGGTGTAAAAAGCAACCCCTTTAGTTTTTTGTATGTTCTTAAACAATGCTGTGGACTACAAAATAGGTTTTTAAATTTTAGTGCATTGAGAGTAAAAAGTAAATACACATTTTAAGTTTCTAACATCATCTTTGATGCTACTGAACTTTTCATAAGAATGGCTATGAAGAAACACCTCTTAAATTGAAAGCATAATTACAGTGAAGTTAAAAGGAAGTTTCTGCCAATTTCAAAACTAATTCAATAGATATTTTTAATAAAGGTGTGGAAAATTAAGAACGTGACTGTCAGACATTACTTGGAATTTGCAGGCTTTTGTAGATTTGTATTTTTGAAATTAGATTGACTCTATATGCAAACAAATGGTTACCAGACAAGCTGCATCACTAAGCAGTTCACCTTTTTATTAATGTCATAAATCTATGTATGTTGCTGTGATATGCAGCCCATAAATAAATCTACCAACAGAATTAGGTAAAGCTATTAATTTAGCTATAAGATTTGACATGAGGAGCACTATAGTTAATTGATTATAGTCTACATTAAAAATAATTTTTTTGAATGAAATCTGTCTAATGTAAGCTGCTGCTGCTCTTCGCCATTTAACTCCTTCACTCAATGAATCACCATGAACAAATGACCTCATCAGTCCCCCAACAATAATATGAATTTGTCTTTTATTTGTAATTGGATCATTTAGTATTTTAACTGGCCAGCTTTCCAGGCTTAGGATCCTACACTTTATCATCCTTATGTTTATTTTGGTGCCAAGTGCTGAACATTTGTTTCTTGGTTATTTCACTCTTTGACGTCTTACAAAACTGGGAGACTGACGTCTTATTTACTAAAAGTTAAAGCAGAGAGACACAGCAGCAGCAACTCCCTCAAACTGCCTTTCCAGCACTTCTGGAAAACAAAAGCGAACAAAACAAACAAAAGGCTATGTACCTTTCTGCCTGTTTAGCCATCAGATAGCCTACTGAGTAAGGTACAAGCTGCAGAGGCTGGATCCCTCTATGATACAGACACAGGGGCTACAAACATTTCAGTCTAAACATGGGCAACCAAGCAGTCGTCAGGAGATGGCTTCAGGCCGCCGCCAAGGCAAACCAAACCGGCAGCTCTCCTCTGCTTGCCACAGACTCTGAATCAGGCTTTTGCTTATCACACCCCAGCAATGAAATTATGATTCTACTGAAGTCAATGGCAAAACTCTTGTTCAACAGGGCCAAAATTTCGCCTAAGTTTACTATTGACTTTATGGCAGTGACAAAATCTGATATCCTATTACCAAAGTCTTAAGACACCAGCTGCCTTCCTGTTTAGGATCATGTGTTAACATAATGTTTTTACAATTATTAAATAGATATTTGTAGCCATAAAAGGGAAACCAAAGAAGAAATAAAGAGGAAAGCAAAAACGAAATAAAGGACAACTGCTAACAGTTAGCATATACGTTCTAAGTACAACAAATGAATTTTCCAATGTAAAGGCACCAATTTATTACCAAAATGCTTCTTTCCTTTGCATGGAAACTAAGTTCTCTTTCGTCTTTTTTTCCTTTTTATTTTATTCTTTGTTACTATTCATTATCATTAAATTTCCTGTAATTAAGACTGCTGAATTAAAAACACATGGCCGCTTGTGAAGCCAGTACTTCTCAACATAGTGAAATTCCAGAACCATGTTTAGCCATGAAAGAGCACATCAGTTTTCATTATTGCTATAGGATTTATTAAAACTTAGTACAGTACAGCTACAAGTTCCATCTACTGCCCTATCATGCAGTTACTGTACCTGTGAGTATAAGCGCTGCACAACTTGAAAGTCATCTTACAGAGCATGACATTGTAACGTAAAAATCCAATTCCCAAAATGTGTGCTGATTTTACTTCAACAGACAGTCCATATAATAAGCTCAGGATATCCATTATTTTAAACTAACTCAAAAACACTGACTTTTATGAGAAAAAATCGAGGAAACACTGCTGAAGCAATATATTTCTAGAGCTCACTGGCTCAATAATTTTCCAAGAATATAGTTTACCTGCCACTTCCACATTTTTATATTGTTTGCTTTAGCATTTTACAATTGTAGTTTATAATGCATTATTTACCCCAACCTGCACCTGTCAGAGTTTTGTTTGGCTTCACCTTCCACCTGCAGACCTAAAGAAAAATTTCTTCTTTAAATAAATTTTTCATACCACAGTAATGAAATACTAGATAATTCTTTTCAAGTAATATGACAGTTTGTTTCAAAGAAACAGAGAAGCATTGTGCCTGGAGAGAGGTGCTGTCCAAAGATATTGTAAATACTTGTGGTCACAGCTTCTGATGAGGCCAACTTGCTGTGAAATGCCATTCTTCAGCTACACAAGGGCATTTCAGACCATGTCTGTTTTTCACTTCCAGTCCTACTCTCTGATATGTAATAGATTTCTTCATATATTATCTGACTGCATTTAGAATAATGCATTACAGTAGGTTTTGCAGGATGCCATTTGTGTATTCATAATGAGCAGAAAAAAGCAGGAATGAACTTCAAGTACTGTGTGAAGAGCAAAGGGCAATCCTCTGAGTACAATCTCCTTTTCAACTCTTTTATTTTATATGCTCAGGTTATTTTTTGAAACAAACTCCCACAAAAATGGCAGCTTTCGCATCCTTCCTATGATGAGCACTGCACTGTGTAAAGGCACCAGCCAACTTCTATATTTAGCTTCATCCTTCAGATATGATACTGACATTTTCTTAAATTTATAATAAAACCTATAATGATTTAAGAGTTCGTCTTCAGGAATAAAACTGACTAAAATGTATCTCCAGATACATAAATGAGAATTTTACAAGGTACAAACTTTCAGCAAATATCATAGGGCAATATGGTCTCTGTGACACAGAATTTGTTCCTCCCAGCTTAAAATACAGGAGAAGGATCATTGTTTGGAGTCACGTAGCACTGTCCTTAATGAAAAACTGATGCAGATTTCAAAGCATAAGAAGACTGGGCACTGGGCTTCAAACTTTGGAGAAGAGAGTGAGGTGGGAATTTTGAAGTTTGCTTCAGACAAGTTATGAGAATCCTCCTCTAATTTTCCTCAAGCTTAATAACCCACACTACAAGAGCTCAAAACAAAGGGCAATGATTTTCCTGTGGCTCCACTTCTGGTACCTAACTTACCTCAGTTAAGATGACACAATTCCATGCCCATCAATGGAGAGAGGGGTCTTTTCCAGAGGGAAATTCCAATTGCCTTTTTTTCTGAACTGTCTTTTTACATTAGATGATGGAAATAGTGCCCAAACTCTCTAAGAATGGATGCCTAAGAACCATATTGCAAAATCAAAGGATTCCAATGAATTATTGTTAATTTCTACTTCTCTCTGCCTCCACTGAGGGCACAGTAAGTGGACTCTATCTCTATCCTAGAAACCATAGGAAATTCTTCAGAAGCTATGACTGAACTATAAGAGTAAGGAATTAATGCAAACTGTTAGGAAATACTGTGCTGCGTGGGTAAAGGCAGACCCAGCTAACCTAAAGCACTGCACTGTAATAAATCCACACAAGGATCTCATTTAATCACCTGCTTAAATATAAACTTGGAATAACTTAATTGAACAGAAGAACCTTATGACATGATGCCACCTGTTTGGTTTTTTTCTTAAAACACTATGCCTCATAACCAGTATTAGCAAAAGCTTTACAAAAGCAACAATCAAAGGCTGGTAAACAGACAAGTGTCCAGCGCATGTGCGATGCAAAGGTTACCCTGTGTTTCCAACAAGGAAAAAGAGGCAGGAGCAACACTGGGAATGAGCAATAGGAAGGAGTTGAGCAGAACTGATGATGATGAAAGCAGAAGCGACTCTGGGACAAAACTGAGATGCCCCAAAGTGCTATTACAGAGAGCACCAGAGAGTTTCAAAATCCAGAAAAGCAACTTCCCGACCGGATTTCAAAATGAAGAGGTAGCCAGTGGAAGTATCCCATATGTGATATCTGTACAGCTTTCTAGTGTGACAGGCCTATATTGCAGCATTTTGAGCGCCCTGTCCTTTTGAAGGAAGAGCTCTAAGGAAAAACATAAAAGAAGAAAATGAAGTAGCTAAACTAGCAAGTGACAGAGGAAAATAGAAAAAAAAATCTCACGGAAAAAACCATGGGAAACCCACACGGAAAGCTTTTATTTCAAAACTGAATTCTTAATTTCAGGCCAAAGTCCATTTGGACTTCAGTTAGGATTTTTGTTTGCTTGCTGTTAATAAGGTGGTGAAAATCGCTTTGTCACCACTTTGGTGTTCTCAGAGGTAAAGACTGAAGTGTTTCACCATCAGTGGACCCAAATAAATGAAAAGACATCTGTATAACAAGACCACTATTCTTTCCGAACTTCTTCTCAAGTAACGTGTTGGAAATAAATCCTTTGAACCTTATTCTGGTATATTTTCCACCAGGGTATGGTGCACACGATCTTCCATAGTCCATTTTGCTAACTTTTGTGATATCACGTTAAAATGCTGAGATCAGTTGTTACAGAGTCAACAGAACAAAAAATGCAGAGTCTGTTTTCTTGTTTTAACTGTGAGGCTTCGAGTATGTATAGCTATTAAGAAGAAAAACAGAAAGGAGTGTACATGACTGGAAAATAAATAGAAAACTGCTGAACTAGTACTGTAATTCTAGGGTAATGGGCCCTGATGCCTCCCCTTCTCAAAGGCCATTTCCCTTTCTGTTTTGTAAATCTTTTTCCAAGTATTTCCTGTATTTCCCATTGAAAGCTGGGTTTTCCTGTTCTCAGTCGTACCTCATTACCCATGTTGTGTATAAAGAGGAAAGTGATTTCGGTCTGGCTGGAAGATCTTCTGTGAGATGACATTTTAAAAATTGTATATGTGAAAGCAATATTGACATTTAACTTGAAATTTGGGAAAAAAAGCATATTTGGGGTTCTTAGCACCAAAAATCTTGATATTGTTTGCTGGAAATGCTGCCTCACAGATGGAGATGGCAGCAGCAGTCTCGCTTCTAATTTCATCTGTCAGTTACTCTGGTCTGATAGTTGACATCAGCAGTCTCCCATGCTACCATAAAACCATGAGTTCACTTTCTAGACTGCATCATAGATTCCTCATTGCTTACTGGCTCATTACTTATGAACACACTCCACCAAATTATTTCAGCTTAAAACAGATTTTTCAACATACACTTCTCAGCTAGAATGTTGCACTGGTTTGTAACAGGCAGAATGTCAGAAACCACAGAGATTTGATTTGGATGTGTTCTGAAAACTTTGAAATCTTACCCAGGATTATCCACTTCCTTGTGGTGTCCCTTCCTCCTCCCTTTTTCATAACTTCAGGTCACAACAGACCCCTATTTGTTTCCTTTTCTGCTCCTCAATTTCCACAATCTCATCACAAGTCTAACATCTATTGTAGAGATACTCTTGTGGAGTTTCCTTCAATTCCCACTGCAAGACCAGATTTCTAAATTCTGCTTCCTTTGATACTGATCCTCGGTGGGATTTTTGGCAATAACAATTCTTGCCAGCTTTTTAATTTTTAAAAGGAAAATAAAAATAACTGCTTACCGCAGAAAAAACAGTTGTTTTGTGCTCAGAAGATGAATAATAGTTTGAGTGAAATACAAGCCCTGCACAGAAGGGCAGAAGAAAGGCCAGATACTGCTTAATTCCTACATTGGCCCTATCATTATTTCAGCCTCGTTCATCATCTTTGAGGTGCTCCAACAGATGTTCTTCAGCACCTCAGCACACCAATCACACACCAGAAAAGATCATGGTGCAGACAACGTCAAATGCATTGTCAAAAACCTTCAACAAAATATGTGTTGAACTCAGCAGTAAAAAGCTGAAGGTACACCGTGGAAAAATTTGGGAGGACTGCGGCTGATAAGGGATCAAACAGTTTATGGAAGAAAATAGGTAACTATGCTCTCCTCTACAACTTAAAAGTGGATGGGATAAATGCTGCAGAAATAAAAGTTTGTCTCTTTCTAATGCGTGCAAAGATTTGTGTTTTGGGGTTTTTTTCTTTTTTTTTTTCCTTTTTTTTTTTAAACAAACCCAAGGGAACAGAAACTTTTCCACCTGAGAAGATAAAAAGAAGGGTGGATTTTCAAAGTCCACACCACTGAGGTGGATTACACTGCTTAAAAATAAGCAGTCACTGACTAGAAAATCTCTTTTCCAAGATTCTTCTTGACATACTGTGGAACTACTATGAACTTGCAACCAGATTAATTTTACCAAACTTACCTCCAACTATGGACCAGGAACTATGGTGATCAGTTGGTCATCTTTTAATGTTATCTAGATGCATCTTTAACTGTAAAGAGTTCCATCTGCCTTTGAAAACACTATTTAGTAAGTATGATTTTAGTGCACACCTTCTACTTAGTATCCCCACAGTTCCTAGTATTTTTGGATGTATGATGGAAACCTCCTTCTACCTAGATTTTCTAGAATACTTACCTTGCCCACACCCTTGCTATATTTTCAGACCACGTGGTTTTTACTCCATCATGAATCATATTCTTGTTTTACTTTCGCACCTTCTTTCCTGTGTTCCACACAGTTGGATCTTCTTTTTCTTCTCTGGATGCAGAACACCACAAATTGTAATTTTCTTCATTTTCTTCAAAGACAACAAACATCTCCAACACACCTTCTGCTCCCTTACTCCATCTATTTTTGTTGATGTTTTCCATTTGCTCTAACAGACTTGTTTTGGATGTCCTGGAGTATTTTGTCTCCAGCCTATGTTTGCTTTCCAGTTTGAGAGCTTCCTGGCAGACAGGGGCTGTAAGTTTGCCTTGTAGAGCATTAAGGCAAACAGTCAGCGCTTAACCAGTAAGATACCTGGTTGCTCAGGAGGAAACACACAGGTGTTTATCACCATGTTATGAGACACATTCTGCCCTACAAACTTCCCACCTCACATCAAAGGAGAGAATCTGAACGTTACTTTGAACACTTTTGACAAGAAACTACCTATCTACCTACATAACTTTGATGGTATTTGATGCATTTGTCAGTGTCCAATATCCATCATCTTTTAAAGGAAGATACGGTAGTCTACTGCAGCTCTAGCCAGCATAACAAGACTTTGCCATTTACCATTTTTTTATCAAGAGTTTGTCATTTACCTGTTCTCCAAGCTTATTCATAGTATGTTACTGAATCTATCGGCAAAACACAGACTCCACGTACTCATCTTTTGTACGTGCAAATGGATTTGTTTAGCATTAGACACACATTCTCAGCATTGTACACATCTGTTTCTTTTAGTGGCAAGAAAAGGCTAAAGTAAAATCAAAACAAAATTACCACAATGTTCAAACCCCAATTTATCTTCAACTATCCTATAAGTACAGGATCTTCCCAGAGGCACTTTCTTAACGATTTAGGAAGCTGCCATCCTGAAGCTGAAATAACGTATAATTTGTTAGGGTTTTGGGTTGTTTTTTCCTTTTTTTTTAATCTATCCACAATTTGCCAGTAAGTACCCTCCTTTATTTAACCTTTACTGAAGTGGGGCTTTCCTATTGAATTTTCAGTGGCACGTTTCAGATGCCTCTGGGGACAATGGACCTAGGGATGGAGAAAAAACAGCACAGAGAATTTGCTCCTGGACCAAGAGCTCCACGAGGGTTGTTCCTCCTCATTTCAGAAAGCAACACAGGTATTCACACACTGTACCAGGAAATACAACTGCAAAAAGGAGCCATGATAAAGGCTGAAGAGACTTCTTTTCCCAAATGCCATCCACTAAAGTAGCTCTTGCCTTATAAATCAGTTTGCCAGACATGAAATATTATCATAATGAAAGAAGTTAAATTTTTCTGACCAAGTCTTTACAAGCTTAATAACGAGAAGCTCTGTCCACAAATTCTCCCTGAAATGTTAAAAAACTGTGTGTGTTGGGGGTAGGTGGGGGTGAAGTAATAGGAGAACAGGGGAAATTATGGTGGGAAAGGGAAGATAGGTTGAAGAGAAGACAAGGGATCATCTAGTCCACCACGCTTCCACAAGGCAGCACCAATTATTTTTGTCTTTCCTAACACATTTGGCCAATGACTTCACTGCATTCAAACTTTCCTTGCAAATCAGATCTTCAAGACCTCTGATTATTGTCATTGTACTCTGCCTCCTTCCTGCTGCACAGCGCCCAAAGCAGGATATCGCACTCCAGACTACCAACACACTCACAACTAAGCAGCAAGTGCCTGTCAACAGCAATTGCGCTCACTGTGCAGACATGCATTTAAACTGAACTACTGACAGAGAGAGAAACTCATGCCCTATTCCTAAATGGCGAAAGATCATTTCTGAGAGATATCCCTTTAATCATCTGAACTTGGAAGCCAGTTCTAACAAAAGACTAGATAGCTCAAAATAAAAAGCTCCCTTAGTTGCATAACAGAAAAAAGCAAATAATAAATATTTAGAACATACTCTCTCTTCAGTGTCTCTAGTAGTTGAAACAGTATTGCTCAGAAATAATCCCAATTCTGAAGCATTTGATTAGCAAAGAATATAGAAATGGTCTTAGCAAAGCAAGTGAGGAGGGGATATATTCGTCTTCAGTGCTAGTGCCACAACTGACAACCCTGCACAAGAGTAGAAGGCACAGTGCCCACATTTCTGGCTGAGAGCAGGTATTCCTTCATAAGAAATTTAAAAAGCAATGGTACAATCAGTTTGAATGACAACCCTATTAAGAGCCGTGTCTTTCAGCTTTCTTTAAACAATACTGAAACGTTTCAGTAGGAGGATATTAGGAAACGGCAAAATACCAAGGGATTTCAGCCCAGTTAAACGGAGGGCTCACGCTGGGAGGAGGGAAGTTACTAGAGTCACGCAGTCGGACAGTAGGATATGGGGCCTCCATGGAGACCACCTTTGGTTTCCCAAGGACTCTGTCTTGCTGCTAGTCACGCTGCAGTAGGTAACGCTGTTTTGGTTACAGAGGTGTACTGCACAGGTTTCCCATGCACTGGGGGAAAATCTAAAGGAGATGAAAGCTCACGGTAGCAACTTACTTCATGACTGTATTCAAGCTTATTTGCAGCGTTACGACCTCTGTGCAGGTGTCATATAAGGTATATTTATAATGGTGTAACACATACTGACCTTGAGTAAATCACTAAGCACACAACTTTTGCTTGTTTCAGCAGTCTTATTTACACAAATAATTTCCACAGCCAAAGCCTTTGAACTAGATTTTTCATATATTTCTGCTATCATGTACTTCATTCTCTCTAAAAAAGAACAAGAAAGCTCACAGCTTAAATTGATAATTTCTTAATGATGTTTCACATTGTACAAAACCACAAGCACAAAGATTAAAGAAGTACAAAATATATAATTTGTTTGTCACATAATACAGTTAGCAGGAAATATTTTAGACAATTTTCCCTCAAAAAAGGCTGGTTCATTAAAAGCAAAGTTATATGCAAGGAAATATGTCAATTCATTTGCCACTTAGAAAAGCAGCGAGTGTTTTGAACTTGCTCAAATACTCCATTTAGATATTTTCAAGATGAAAAAGTTCTGGTTTAAAGTTCAAAATTACCTTTTTTTTTCTTCCCCCAAAGACTAATATAAATACGTAGAAAAACAAACCAAAATGAAGTATTTCAAAATTACTGATATTAAATATTTAAGTTGATCTGATTCACCTTCCCCCTGACCTTTATTTACAAAA
Source organism: Oceanodroma leucorhoa (assembly GCA_030449065.1). Classification (NCBI taxonomy): domain Eukaryota; kingdom Metazoa; phylum Chordata; class Aves; order Procellariiformes; genus Oceanodroma; species Oceanodroma leucorhoa. The sequence continues at coordinate 11,374,718 of JASVER010000012.1, forward strand.
TAATTGACATTTTATCTTTTCTTACTATTTCAGAGAGGAGAAAGTTCCAAAACGTCAAAAAGTTCTTGACACACATGATAATTATTTCTGATCCATCTTCAAGTTCTATAAAGTCATTTCATGAAAATTTTTGAAGAATATTTTTTTAGAAATATTTTGAATGTATCTTTCTTTCTTGTCCCTGAATTTTTTCATCACTAGGGATATTTTTTTTTAAATCATCTTAATATTAAAAAGTCCTCCTTTTTCTGTGGCTTACTCTTCCCAAGGCCTTACGCAACAATTTCTAACATTATAGACTATTTTCTTATAGCAACTAATTGTGAAGCCACAGACGGAAGTCTTTAACTTAAGGTGAAGAATAGGTATCTGGAAGACATAAGAAATGCTGGCAATGATCCTGATTTACAAGGAAGTATTAAAATCAGCAACTCAAGGCCCAAGGCAAAAAAAATGTTCTAAATCGAGATAAAATGCAATATAAAGCAGGGCTTTTCAAATTTTTTCTGGGTGAAATAGGGTGCATTGCACTTGTTGAACTCTGGAATACTACCAAAAACAAGGATACAGATGTTCAGAAAAGGATGTCCTTGCAAAATTGGCAATAGAAGCAACGGTATCATATAGATATAACAGTTTCTCCACTCAGTCATCAACTCACTGGCCTCTTATAAAATTGTACTCAGTGTCTGGTAGAGGTTTATACCACAGGAGAGTATTGCCTCAGTTGTTTTAAGTACACTCGACAGGTTTGTTGCACTTGAGGGGAGATATGTCCTTGGTGGGTTGCCTTCTGCATCTATCAGTCAAGGCAAGATCTTTGCTGTCCAATACCCCTTGATGCACAGCCCCAAAAGACTTTTTGACATCTCCCCCAGTCAGGTCAGCATTTTACTTTTCAACTAATAAGAACACAACTAATCAACAAGCACTCAAAATTCTGCAGTTACCAAGGACGTAAAACCCCCAATATTTAAATAATCTATTTTTTCAGTAAGCTACTTATTCTGTCTAACCCATCTGAGCTTCTACGAAAATTGACCTTTACACAAAAAGTTTATGTACAAAACTGCAAGCTAGGTTGTGGGTCTGTCCGGGGCTGGTCTCTGACGTGACTAGCCAGTTCAGGGGAGTGACCACTAACAAGTCTTAATTGCAACAGACTGTGAGTTAAGTGCCTAGGTAGTGTTCATTTCACACATTTTCACATCTGAACGTTCCGTATTTTTGTAGATATTTCTAAGTTTGATGTCAAATGGCATTTTGCCAGGAAAAAAAAAAAGACTTATAACAGTTGGGTGCTAAAATCCTACCTTCTGGGCAAACAGTCATTTAAATGTGATTTAATATTAAATGTATGTGCATGTGTTAGTAAATACATACTTGTAAAACAGTCACTGGTAGCACATATTTGAAGTATTTATATCAAGATAGGACATTTATAATATACCCAGTCATTACAACGTAAAAAAAATGGTCTGCTGTACTAGCAGCCAATATTGCTGAAATCAGCAATTTCACTCTGAAGTTATTAATATCCTGCTTATTGATTATCATCTGTTCATTGTATCCTCAAGATGTCCCAGGAACAGATCAGATGCCATGTGCTGATCTGGACCCTGTATTTCAGAGACGTGAAAATGTTCAAGCCATAACACTCACTTACCAGCACTAGAACCTTACCGAGTTATTCTGTTATTACAGAAAAGAAGAACACATAGGACAGTTTGCTATCTTTACTACCAAGGTTGCATTTTGCATCCCTCACTGAATCTGTCAATGCCTTTGTAACAACTTACAATGTTTCATCCAGAGAAGTTAATACAAAAATTTAAGTACAGACTACATGTTGTTTTATATTAAAAATTATTTGATCTGAGCAGCTGTTTTTCTGACTAACTCAATCTTCTGCAAAGTATTCCAATACTTACACATTTCAAAAGAGGGTTTCAATTCTGCTTAGCCAAGAAAGAGAGATTTAAATGGCAAAAAGCAACTTCTATGCRGAAAAGTCCAACTACGAGGAAACATCTAGAAAATATTTAATTTACTCAGTATTTCCCTAAAATAAAATGTTGAGGATTAGACTCTCACTTGACAAGGAATGCTATGAGTCACATCTGCGGAATTAAGTAAAGGAAATATATGCAAAGGTCAGGCAATATTACACATAGTATCTTAAAAACTCTTCTCTTATTGTTTAGCAGCCTGGTCAATAGTCCAAGACCCTCAGCTAGTAGGTCCCAGCCTGCATTTTTTTCAAAATTAACTGGAAGACATAGGTATCAGTGCAGTGCTAGAAGAAGCGTCGTTAAGAAGATGGCAGGTACAGCATGCTTCCCTTGTGCTTGTTCCAAGCAGCAGCAGGAACTAAAACTTCTGGAGTTGCAAAAACTTTCTTCTGAAACAGGGATTTTATTTTAAGAAAAACATTTCCAGGGGAAATACTAGTTCTAGCAAAATCAAGCGGATATTAGGACAAACAGTTTGTCCTAAAAATCTGTATTTAGCTAAATCAAAAGATCTGTAATCTCCTCTCAACAATATTTTAAAACCTAGCACCTTTTGTTAATTTTGTTTGAATTTATTTTTTTCCAGATAGTTCAAACAGGATGCATTATGTAAGCCTATAAGTCCAGAGTTTGTTCTGTTTTCTGTTCTGAGACAAACTAAAGGTCAATTTTCAGCACATTATTTTTTTTTTTCCTGATTATTTACACATCTTGAAAATTAGGCTAAAATAACTGAAATCTAATGTTTTAGGGTAGCATTTATTTCACTGCACTGAAAACAAACAAACAAGCCCAAACTTGCTGCATCTATCTGGTAGCAAAAAAAATTGCTAGCAAGGAATTACCTCTCATGTTTTCATAAAATAAATGTTAATTTTTGTCCAGATAGCTAGATTTTGCATATTTGCCACAGCTCAGCTATGAACTACTCACAGAAAATCCTAAGAACACAATGTAAACATAAAATGCTACTGTCTGTTGTCTAAAGACACCTCAGTTTTACAGCAGGGGTGTTGATGCTTTCTACCTTTTTATTACCTGAAAACCCATCAACAGCTTTATAATGATGAATGCAACATAGTTCAATTTGTATTTGCAAAATTCACTTTTAAAAATGGCAGATGCGTGCCAGCACATCTGGAAACCACTTTTAATTACGCTTTCCTCAAGTGGGAAAGCAGTAGCTTGTACCCATAGTGAAGCTTTTATATCTGACCACACAAATGCTAGCAACCACCTGTGCTTTACACTGATTTTCATTATAGAGTATATCACATTACTACCCTATTATTCCAGAACGACATCTGAAGCTGTTGTGTGACTAAGCTGCAGCAAGTGTGGTCTTGAAAAGGCCTCTACTCTACAAAAATGTAATAAACTTGATTGCAGTTAGGGTACTTACCGCTGAGGATATAGCAATATGCATGCTCCTAAAGTTGGCTTCTCTTGCTCTGAAAGTCATAAAAGATACACATTAGCCATCATGATTACCAGTCTGGGAATCGGAATGTAGCAAACTAATGTATGCCCCCAAATGAGATACCTCGTAAGTATTTGGAATTCCTTTCCAATATTTGTTTCTTTCCTACTATTAATACAGTGATATAGTCAAATACTCTGCTTCTTCAGTCATGCTCTGAGATTACAAAAAGCAATTTCAACCATGATCTGTCAGCCTAACGGTATTTCAATTCTGTCATAAATATTTTCATAGGTTGCAAACATTGTGAGTTACAGACTAGGTTGGGTTTTCTAAACTTGACCTTCCTCCCCTACTGCCCCCTGCCCCACCCAAATGAAACAGCTTTTTTACATCACTGTTCCTCATTTCTGACAAAAAAAAAGGATGTCTGTGGAATCCTTTTCTTCTTTACAACACTCTTTCAATATTTTGGAAGAGTGTAATGTTGACACACAAAATTTTGTATATCATAGTGGAAGGGAAAGGTTGAGCATTTGTAACGCTCAGCCCTTGGGAGACCTGGCACGCCCAGGGACAGACTCGTCAGAAATGGACACCATTATGTGTAACTTTGCAAAATGTAAAGTACACAATTTTACAGACTATATTTTAGGATCATTAGCGATGCTGACCCGCACAATGTGCAGGTAAGTAAAAAAGCCCCAAACATCACTTTAGCATAATTTAATCTACTTCTCAGTTACTATGCTTGAAAGAAAAGCTTCCACACTGTTACACATCTCAAAAACCACATTCACCTGTCTCGTACTTTCTGCCTCGAAGTCAGGACTTAAGTTTTGCGGTAACTCATGAAGCCACAGAGGATCCCCTCACGGGACTGAGCCCTCTGCCAGTGCGCTGCCCACGTAACCTCACTGCGTGCAGCCAAGGGCTCTGGGATTGCAGCTGAAAGAAGCTTGCCCTGCTTTGAGAAAGACTCAAAGCAGACCTCAGCCCGGGATCCTGAGGCAGCAGCTACACTCCCTCTCTACCAGGCAGAACAACAACCGATCTGTACAGTCACAAGTACCTTGGCTTCGCTCCTGCCCTCCCACCGCTCTCCCCCCGCCGCGAGGCAGAGCCGCACCAGCGTCCCACTGCCGCTGTCTCACACCACCCCGGAGAGCTGCTGCTCCGGCGGCAGGCAAGGCTCTCTGGGTCAGCAGAGAGGGAACCGCAAGATTTGCTTTCATGTACCTTTTGTTGTCATCTCAGAGCTTCCCATGTGACACCTGGTAGGCATTTAAATGTTCACCCAACCATTATGTATTAAAATAATGTAGGGGGTGTTCACTGGGTCGTATATGTAACTTCTGCAAAAATGTTCATAATATTTTAAGAGATTGAATATGTTAACAGTCCGTAACCCCGCTGCTGTAAAAGCATAACCTGATTTCACATTGCAAATATATTTATTATCCATGCAAAGAAGGCATAATATTCCTCCTGCTATTCTGTAATCTGTGGTAACAATTTTAGTTTACTGAAAAAAATGTTCATTTCTGTGAATTGCTCAAACCTAAAAGAAAAAAGAATTGTGGTCCACCTCAAAATACAGGCACACTCTGAATATAACTTGTTAAAGATTTTCCAACTAAATACACTTACAGGGCAAACAAAGACTGAAGGACTCTACGTTACTCTACAAAAGACAAAAATATGCTTTTTTTGTTTGAAGATGAAGTTACCCTGAAATCAACCTTATTGAAAGAAAATCAGGTCTAATTATCAAAATAATAGACCTAGAATGTAAATTCCTTTCATCTTGGACATACACTATCTAATGCAGCATTTAAATAGAAGACAGGTAGCTGCATTTTCTGAACTCTGCTTGAAATGGTGATAGGAATTGATATAATCAGGGTCAGCCACAAGAGTCATTTTTAGAAGGGGAGAAGGACGAGGGAAAAGACTGCAAATGGGCAAAATAAGCACTCGGACATCTGCTTCTTTACAACACAAGGAAGGCACGTTAAAGCCTTTTACTCAGTAAACCTTCCTCTTTGAGGAGTGCCAATGAAGACAACAAAGCTGCTTGAGGAAGATGGTAATGCCAGTCACGCTAGTGTTGTCAGGAGCTGAGGGGGAAGAGGCAGCTTTTGGGACTCCGGAGCAGCCAGGTCACAGGGTGCTGGATCCAAAGAGCCGCGAAGTCAGGGGGATTCTCTCTGCTGATTGCAACAGGCCCTAGATCAGCTCCTTGCCCTTATACATCTTTAACTATTCCACTCGTAACGCTGTCATCGTGAGCTTAAGGATGTGACTGGGAAGGAGAGCAGAAATGTCTTTGAAGTCATTAAATATATCCAAGATCCTGGATACCTGCCATTTTAAAACACTGAGCTGAACACACTTGGCCTTAGCAGCAGGTTAACAGTCTGGAAGCAAGGAGCAAACAAACAGAGAAAAAAAACCCACCATGGATGCATCCATCCTGCCTAAGTCCCTCTGATTCCAGGCATTTTGGGTGCACTGGAGCCGTAGCCCCATAACTAGCCAGTCAGGCAGACCGCACGCCTGCAGCCACGCCGGAGCCTGCCCATCGTGCCGCCGTCCCTGAGACCCGCTGGAAACCAGCTCCAGGGCAAGGGGCTGGCGCTCGGGGCTGCACACATCTGCAAAAGGGAAAACACCTGGGCTTAGGTACAAGGTGTCGGGGAAGCCGAGCAGGCAGAGGGATTACTCCTGGGAGCAGGGTACCGCCGACAAAGCCACAGCCGTTTTCCCCAGAGCAGGGTTGATGTCGTGCCTGTTCTCTCCTATAGCAAACTGACTGAAAATACTAAAAAGTCTTTGCAATCCTATTGGTCCTTCCGAGGGAGCTTGACTGTCAGGACAATGCATCTTTGTTCTCAATTAAGAACATTATTTGGGCGCGGTAACGATTTAAAAGCCAAGAGGAATACGATTTTGTGATTACAACCACAATTTGTCAATTGAAGCAAATGTTTTAAACTATCAAGGTCTGGTAGAGAAAGAAGAGGGAGAGAGCAATAACAAACGCTACTATGACTACATGTAGCCTTCATCCAGCCAGTGCAATTTTACTTGTATTCTAAAATCACTGTAGCATAATCACAAACCAAAATCGTAATTGTAGTGAAAAACCACATACGACATGGTGATATGGAGGGATTTCATTAGAACACTACATTACTGGATACTGCAAGTAGTCTGCCTAGTACGTTCTCCTTTTCATAAGAATACAGAGCAATCGTGGCTATTCTAACACAGAAAAATGGGAAGCAGAGCAAGAAAGAAATGGAGAGAATTTGTGTTAAATTGGATTTTCTTGTCTCCTCCTGTAGTTTTTATCGCCCAGATGACAAAACATTATCATTAGCAGTTTATACCAAAAGTTAACATTTGCCCATCGTTCTCTATTTTCTCTAAACCACAAAGGTTGGAGCTTGTTATGCACTCCCCTTATCTTACTCTGTTACTTTAGAATCTAAGAGCGCACTGTGCACATTAATCTTTCATGGCAGAATTCACTGAAGTTCTGCCAAAATTCAATAATTATGTTCCATCCAATGCAGCAATTTATTTATCTCATTGCTGGAATTCAGAACATATAGAACAAAGTGCTTAGTTTATATGAATGAAATGCTTGCTAGCACCCCCCCCCAAGACAAAACAAATCAGCCCTGTTTCATTTCTAAAGTTTTAAAACGCACAGTAGAATCTATTGAGGAATAAAGCTATTTTTACAAGACCTCATGTTTTCTTGATAAACTAAAAGTGTTCTACGATGGGTTTAGGTGGTTTTTTTCCATATAAGTGAAAGTATTTTATAAATATATTTGTAACTTTTATTCAAATATATAACAATATGTACCACTTACACTGCACTACTGAAACATGAAAAATTAATTTCTAAACAGTCATTAAAAAATGCCAACTACAAAGCAAGAATTTGTATTTTGAATGGAGAATAAATTGGTTTACTGAACTGAAATGGGTAACTGGGAGTTCAACAGTTCTATGGAGTACAATCTAAGATACAAAATTACAACAAAGTTAAGCTTTATAATTGCACTCTTTCATGATATGTTCGCAAACAAATAGAAAACATAAAGCCCTCCAAGTAGGAAGATTAGAGATACGTTATTCCTGAGGGCTGTTAAAAATAAAAATGGCATAATGGAGAATACTTAATATCCTTCACCTTTTGTAGTCTCAGGAAAAATAACTAACCAGTTATTTATTGACCTAACTATAAAGAAGAAACATTAATCTACTGGTTTGGGAGTTAAAAACAGAATACGGTATCTATATATTTTAAACTTTCTACTTAATACTTATGAATACAGAACGCTGATTTATCTGATGGAAACATGACTTCTTTGTATGTTCATACAGACAATACATTTCTTGATGAAGGAAAAATGTTAATTTAGTGTCTGCAATCAAAAGCCAAATTTTCAATGTTTTAAGTTTTAAGCAAACCCCTCTGTTACTTCGTGTATGAGATTTTACACTTCAGGCATGCTATCAGACAAAATTTGACTCTGGATTTAGAAACTGCTCACAAAGTTTTTGCTGTGATTTATAACACAACCCTTCACCAACCAAAACAGAAATTAAAACCTCTAGAAGTAGTGCACTAGCACGTGTTCATTATTTCACAGTAAAATCTTCTAGGTAAAACTACGAATATCACAGTAAAATATTTTAAATTAGTTTTGCAATAACTAGATGTGTATATGCGTATTTTAAATTAACTGTACCTAACTGAGTAACTCAGGAGAAATTACTTCCACGCACCAGCAAATAAATTCCATACCGATTTGTGAAAATTCTACTATCACGTTTACTTTTGCACCCAGTATGGTCATTTTCTGGCAATGCTTCACATTAAAATAGGATTCAACTGTGATGTATTTTTCCCTGTTGTAAAACTTCTTAAAAATCCCAGAAAAATGCAATTAAGTCCTATCCGTTTTATTTTACTAATGTTCTCCATCTATTTTTTTCAACATGTTAATCTTGTCTGTTTTCTTTCATTGTAAATATAACCTGTTATAGTTAAACTCGTTGGAGACTTTCGAGTATTGTAACTCAGTCTCCTGCAACATAACAATGAACAAACTCTCCCAGGCAAGTTATATGAAAGTACAGATACTGAAGAGTCTGTAAAGCTCGAGTTTTTTCCCAATCTAGCTGTGTCTTGCATTATGTAATAAAGGAAACATACACACACACAAACACCTTACAGAAAACGCAGGGTTTAACAGAAGAAAGACAATACCTGTAAAGCCCATTTTAACAGCAGGAACTACTGCAAAAGGGATCAAGGCTGGGGGGGCAGGGGAAGGTGCAAAAAGGCTGTTACACATCGATATTGCTGCTGAAGTATGGTATTGCTTATAAGTAAACACATGCAGGAAGAAACGAGCAACCCCTTGGCTATAGCCACAAGCACTGTTAGGTAGAATAAAAATACCTAAGAAAAATGCTGCCTAACGCATTTTGTCTTTACATTGAACGCACATGGAAAAGGCACTGGGGTAGAGTATACGCAGCATGTAATAGGAGGTCCTTAATTTCCAGTTGCTGGGCTGCTTTGTTAAATACAGATTAAATCCACAAAACGTTCAAGTGTACAATAATAATGTATTCACTTACGGTGCCAGACTTGTTTATATAATATCAGCAAGGAATAATCACCCATTTATTGCACTGATGATCTCCACAAGTTTTAAAACTCTGAGCACACTTGAAACGTGAACTTTAGCAGCTCCTTATTAATGTTTAGACTAACTCCCTTTCCCCCTTTTTAACAACAAAGGACAACCCAGCTCCTGCTCCCTGTCTCACAGATCAGACCCACAGCCAGATTTCAAGGAATAAATCCAAAGGCACGTCCGAGATTTTCCTTGCAAATTTCCCCCCAGTGGATCTAGGCATGTATTTTTTAAACAGGTATATCAAAAAGCTTCACTCACACCATTCAAACAAAGAAACTTCTCGAAAATGTCATTACTTACTGTTCACTGAGCATAATTTACTGAGATTAAAAGTTTAAAGATTCATCTGCTTTACATTCACAAGTGTTTTAAGCAACCCCTAATACTGTATCCTGCTTAAATGTGACAATTAGGGCTGCTTTGACATGTTGAAAAATATAAAGGTACCAACGATCCTCATTATGCTTTAGCTCCCTATAGCCTGGGTTTTGGAGGTGTGTAAGCTGCAGAAATTTAGAATGATAATAGCAACAATTTGGTACACGAGGAAAAAACAGACACACACACACACCCCCGAATGCTTCAGATATACTGTATAAAGTCATTTTGACATGCCTACACAACTGGTTGTGGCAGCTTTCAGACATGATTCCTAATCACAAAAAAATGCTTCAGGTTCTTTTAGAGAAAGCTTGCCGTTGGGAAGTTGATTTTGGCCAAGTGCCAAAATCATGTGCAAAAAGGGGCCCTCATTACCAATTCATGGCAGCCTTCAGCGCTGACAAAAAATGTGACCCAACAGGCTAAAGCAACAACTAAAATTAAAAAGTATGAGACAAAGACAACTTACTTAATATTCCTTCCATCGCCACATTAAACTTTTCCGTAATTAAACCCTTGTTAGTTCAAAGCAGTTTTCAACTACTTTTAAATGATTGCACAGGCAGTCAGTAACAGTTGAAAGCTTTCCCTGTAAATTCTCCCCAGCCACTCCACTTTTAACAGCATTCGGGTCCGACAGCAGAACTTTCTGCCCTGCGCCTCTGCAAGAAACCCCTCTCCAAAAAGAAGCGAGGCACCCGCACGTATTTCAGTGAAAACTAAACAGATCATTACAAGATTTTGCAAGCGTTAAAGGCATAGGAGGAGTGAGGAGGGGGAAGGAGAGAAAGAGCTCGCTACGCGGGAGCAGCTATTTCCTAAACTTTCTAAAAAGCTTATCAAAATGGGCATGCAAACATTAAGCAATCGCAATTAACAGCGCTCGCTGCACCACTATCCCATAAAAACAGATTTGATACACGGCCTTACCTAGATGTCGTCTGGCTTTTCTGTGGATCAAAAAGTTTCCTGCCTAAGCACAGAGATATTCTTTCACAAACCATAAAGGCCCCTTTTATTAATCCAGCACTGTAACAGCCTGCTTTCTACACCACGTTGAGAGCAGGATGCGTCAGCTTTCGAGAGAAAAAACAGTCTTAATACACAATTAGTGGCAGATTGTATAATAGTGGATTTATCTTAAAGAGTGAAAAGGCATTTTTTAAAAAGCAAAGAGGGTGCGGTCAGATGTTAGGCTATCCCTGAGAAAAGGGGCCTAGGCTGCACTAGTACCTAAATACTAGCAGAAGCTTACTGGGAAGGGAGCCAATGGAATGACTTTGTTTGACCCAGCTGCCAATCTCTCCTGAAGCACTGCGCCAGACTAAACACTGACACTATTTTAACTCAAATCAGGCTACAGCAGCTGTTTGCTTTCCGGCTCTCAGCTATGCACCATGGCCATGATGACTCTGCACGGCACATATGATAGAGCTGGGGCACTTCTGCTAAAATATGTTCCATGTTTGGGCCGGTGGTATAGAAGCAGAGGCTGGGGGGGCTGCTGTTTTGGCGGTTTCTTTCTTCCTTTTTTTCTTCTTTTCTTTTTCTTTCAAAAGTCCCTGCCTCCATTTTCCCCAAAGTGAAATAAAAATGAGATTTGAGGCTTGCAGAAAATTAAGCATTGTGAGTCAAGTGAAAGGAGAGAAGTTACTGCTTGGGACTGACAAGAACCAGAATACATTGTAAAGGTGTGCATGTGCATGCATGACCCCAAAATCCATCTACAACCTCAAATTACTTATTTTCCTCTTGCTAGTTGCTCTAAAATTGTTCAGCATAAAAATAATCAGCAGATTCTCCCTATCACTCAATTTTAACTGTAAAATGGAAGAGTGTGTGTGTGTGTGTGTGTACATGTAAGAAAGCAGGCATTACATGTGTGCATACATGCACACATTTACATATGCATCCAGATTCTGATCTAAATTACACCAGTGCAAACTGCACTGTAAGCAATGAAGTTATTACAAGTTAAAACTGAGGGTGGAATTCAATAGCCAATTTACATATGAAAGTATATGAGACTGAAAAAATACATAAGCATTATTAGTAATAGGCATATGGCATGGAGGTTGGCATGTCTTTTCTAATTCAAAAAAAAGTCAAAGAAGACTTGCAGCAACAGAAAGAAAGCATATACACATGTTAAAATCCAATGGAAGCTTCTGAAGCACAGGGCACGCAGCACAGTCCAACACAGCACCTACAGTTTTGTAGTATTTGCACCTAAACTCAGCCACAGTACTTAAGCCAAAACTTTGTTTCATCTCACTGTGCCATGGAGGGTTGCTGGCTATTCCCAAAAACTGCCTGTCATGGTAATTTCCTTGTTCAGTAAAAAATCAGAAGAATACCTCCACCTAAAAGCGAAAGGCACAGAGAGGGAACCCAACCCTTTTTATTTAATATAAAAGTGTGTGACTTAGCTTGATACGGAGTAAAGGACAAGGGGAAGGTCTGGCTCCTGACATCTGAATGCCTTCAGATACCTCTGAGATACCCATACGCTGCTGGGTATCTCATATTCAATATGTATACTCAACAGAGATAATGGGGAAAAAAAACCAAAACAGAAACGGAAAACAAAACGAAACAATCTAAACCGTGAAAGCTGAGCCTGTAGCTCTGTCTTGTGCACCAACCGATTTCCATGAGCTGTTCAACAACCTGCCACGAGAAACCAGTGGAAGTCATTGATATTGCACAAGCTCAAATCTCGCTAAATACCTCTCACTGGTCCTCAAGTATATTAACAGTTTAAGAAAAGATCCTGGAAAAGATCTTCAACAATCCACCATAAAATGAATAAGGATTACAAATGAAATGAGTAATGGCTAGCACAACAAATGTCCAATGTTCCTATCTAACATAAGAACTGAAATGGAAGAGGAGACCTGCATGATGGCTGAAATGCCAAGAAAGAACATGCAATTACATTTACTCTAAGGAGGAAGTTACAAGAAAGGCAGTTACCTACACCTGAGAAGTCTGAAATCTTAAAATGGCAGACAGGTGAGACAAAGCCAACTGTTTTTACAGTCCCTCTCTTCTCTCTCTAAGGAGCACAGCAAGCATTTATCATGAGATGAATTTGCAGGCCCCCTAAAGAAAATGCGACTCCTCAGCAAGGAGAGTGTGTGCCCTGTGAATTCACACCTCGTGTTGCACCGGACAAGAAAGGCAATATTGCAGCGATAGGTCTAGAAAGACATTAACAACATTGAACTTAGCGTGGCTGGAAAAGAACAAAAGTACAAGATAAGAAACAAAATATAGGCTGGAGTGAAGCTTCGCAAGCTCCTTGAGGCAGAAAAGAAGGTAATATGGCCAGATCAACAGACAATTTAGTAACAAAATTCGAGAATGACAGGAAGGGAACAATGTTGTTCTCAGTGAAGCCAGGAAGGAACTTATCCAAGACAGGACAAGATCACGATGCGGATAAACCATGGTGGATAGGCACTTAAAATACTGACATAAAAAAGACAAGACTATACACTTAAAAGTGGAACACAAAGGCTTTTCATTCAAATACAGTATAATTAGCAGAAAGCTCATGCAACCTCTCCTTCTTGGAAAGCTAATTGAAAATTTATTCCTGTTTCCATTTGTGAGGGTGGGTCCTCTTAGCGTCATTTTGATTTGTAAGTTAAATATTCTTGTCATAATTGCTCCAGGGTGGCTGTGGGAGAGGGAGGTGGTATCTGGCATTTCTTTTGCTTTTAAACAAACCTTTGTCAGCCTTGGGCAATGCATGAAGAAACATAGGGAAGCACTGGAAAAGGTAACTAGTAGAGCTTTGCTGATGAATACAAATCTCTTTCCTTCTAGAAAACTGTTTAGAATTCTTATTATCTTAATAAATGAAGCATTAGTACAGCTAAGCATGTTTGCAGTTCCTGTTGTAGAAAATCTCTGGTTGCTCCTAAAAGGGTTCTCTGTTAGAAATAACACGTTCATTCTTTTTACCTTGATTTTGAGGTTAGAGAGCTAAGTGTGTATGTGATTACACTGTGTGCATCTATGCCATCTAAAATCTCTTCAAATCATTGGCCAATATTGATCAAATTTAAGATCAGAGGTTTCAGGTGTATTTTTTGAGAAACTCAGTAGCTTTGAGATCTCCATCCCATATCAAAAACAGGTCAAACAAATTAGAGAAATTTTGTCGGCATCCCCATAGGCAAATATGGAAAATCTGTAGAAGGAAAAGACCTGCTAACTGCTTCATTACTTCACAGTAAAAACTTCCATCAGACCCACACACTGTTTTAAATACCAAAGTTCAATTAACCTCAAGAAATGAATCCATAGGAAAGTAGGCTTCATTGGTCATGAACTACCTTTGTTTTGCTGGGGAGCTGGTAGAAAGCGTATTGGACATATTGTCCAAAGACTTTCTTCGTTTGTTTGTTTTGCTTTTTAGTTTCAACTATTCCATTAGAGTGATTTCTTTTTGCCCTAATTTCTTCTATGTTTAGTACCATAATTTTGGCCTACTACTTTATGACCAAATGATTCCTCACTTCAAGTGAATTGTAAAGCTCTAATTGATTTCAAAGGAATCAGGTTTTCATCCTTTTCATCCCCAAGCCATTAGCATATTGCCAGAGGGTCCCAGAAAATGATGCATGTAGAGCACTGTGCAGTTAGCACTGTGAGGTGATTAATAACTTTCAGCTTCCACTTGTGCATCAGCCACTTCTGGAAGAGACGATGGCCAAAACTATGACACAACATTGCAAGTCATATATGCCACTCTGGCATTGGAAACTTTGAGCTCCTACAATGCTGTGCTGTTCACCTACTGAGCCTTCTACTATCTGAACTTTCAGTAACTATCACTGCTAGGCTGGAAGCTTTTCACCAGTAAGAATCACTGGGGAAAGAGGAAAAAAAGAAATTAGACCTAGAACAAAACTTGCATTTCAGTATTTCAGATACTCCAGGTGAGCAAGTTAAATTTCCAAAACCAAAACTGACTTCAAACAACTTTATTACCCTATATCTACTCCATTAGTACATCACACACCACTAATTTTATTCATATGCTTAATTTATAATATACTTATTTTAAGCTGGAAGACAATGGTGAAATATGAGGGGAAAAAAGGAAAGAAAAGAAAAAACAAAACAAAACAAAACAAAACAAAACAACCCCCGCCCCAACCAGGAATACATGCTATACTTTCTATTAAAAAGTGAGAAACATAAATAAATTCAAGAGACAGTCACCTATTCATGGTGAAATGGAACCCAGATGCTAACAGCTGAGAAGAAACTTGCCTCAGAAACTTGATTGCATAAATATCTTTCATGAAGGATTTTCATAATCCTCTGAGTATGCCAGTGCCCACCACACCACTACCAACAGTAATGCATTAGACTTTTCTGTTCCATTTGTTTGGGAAAGTCTGGTATTGCCATAGTCCATAGACATCTTTTAAACAAGAGCATAGAACATGGCAGTGACTTTTGTAGCTATGGAATTAGTTTAATTCAGACTCTAAAATTAGTCTTACACAATCTCATCATCTCCAGATGCTCCTTTATACTCATAAATCCACTAAAATGTTTATATTGTCCCATGCAAAGGGGTGAATGCCTGCTGTGGATTGTTGCTCCAAGGCAGCAATAACTTACTATGTCTTTTCTGTAGCAAGTTGCAGTGTTTTTTTGAAGTACAATCTATAGACATTTGCTCTTTCCATCACACCTCCCACATTTCCACAAGCCACAACATATTTATGCTTCAAGACATCCTCTGGAACAAATCAGTTTTAGTTTTGAATTAGAATACGGCATGACATGAGACAGATATAGCTGGGATTTCTCCTAAGAATAAATTTGTGTGCTTTTAGAACAGAGACCAAGCAGACATCAAGCTTGCATATACGCCTTACTTCCAAGCCAAGGAAATAGCTACCATATGTATTAAAAAGTCAGTATCAAACATAATTAGATTAGATATAACACAACTGGGCCCCCAAGGACCACCATCCAATCTTACTCATTCCATCTTTGGGACCAATTATCATGTTATTATACTGAATAGTGCTGAGAATCCATCAAGGAAGAGGATCCTCTTGTGTTGCCAAACAAAAAGGCAATTCTTGCTTCAAACATCATCCTACTATTTTGTCAGTCAAATTCAGCCTTGGTACATAAGATCCCTTCCCTGAGCTCATACACAAGGCTAGCTCTCTTCTCCAACCACCATAATCTCTTTTGTAGTTCCAACTACTGAAGAAGACATATTCCAGTTTCTCCTCTGTAGGTAAATACCTTCTATGGGTTTACTTTCTATTATTTTCTTTAACAAGAGCTTAAAAAAGATCAGGAAAGAAAAAAAAAAAAAAACAAGAAAAAGAAAATATTGAAGAAGATTGTTGGTAATGCACCCTTCCAAACATTAAGCAGGCATTAACAAATGTTTCTTACTTAGCACTAAATATAAAAATGAGATGGACAGCAAACTAATTCTATTTACAGTATTACATACCACTGAGATGCTAGCAAGTCTAGGAGGGAATGTGATGTAGCAGTTCAAGGTGACTAGAAATCAGGGTTCTTGGTGTTTATTTCTGACCCTGCTTCTAGCTCAATGGGTAACCTTGGGTATATAACTTAACCTCCTCTGTCCCAGATTTCATCTGATATAAATTCACAAGGCTCAAAAGGCATGTGAAAGGACCTGCACAGTCAAGCCTTTGGTCCCCTACATCACAATTTCTCTAAAAGTGAGGCAGATAATATTCCTATTAATTTTTAAGTAATTAATAATACATTAATATGAATACTATTAATACTTGCTAAATGGTTTGAGATGCACCTTTGCAGCAATGCTGAAAGAATCAAAGAAAGCGTTTCATCATAAATTAATGTAAACTGGCCTACAATTTCTGATTGCCTGTAATGTTCATCTACAGTAGAAATAAATATTAAACAAGTCTCTATTGAATATCCAGAATAAATTTGTGGTTGGTTTAAGTGCTGTTTTTATGTAAATTGGAGAGACAGGGCATCAGATTCAGTTTTTCACTGCATGCTTCACAAAGATAGTCCTAAGCACTAACGTCTAGAGTTTTAAACTACCTGCTTCACTGCAAAGCTTAAATAACCAATCACTCTGCCAATGCATATGCCTTTAAGTCAGTGCTGTGTTGACTCTTTAAATATTTTCACTTTTTAATATAAACTTTTCAGACAAAAATCTCTCTTAGAGAACAAGGACCCTACACAACCAAAATGGAGAGAAGTTACTACTTTCTGTTTTTTCAGTCTCACCTGTTTAAGTACAGCTGACACAGCACAGATGCATGCATTACTCTTGTCTGGGGGATAGCCTGTTTACTAACCTTTTAACGACTTACAGTTGAAATTGCCTCATTTAGGAATCATGATGGTATTGACTATTAATATGAAGCAGAACAGCCTACCAGCTACACCAGGAGTCTAAAAATCTATGCCTTGGGTTCTATTCAAAGCTCTGGAGAGGAAAAAAAAGGCAGGTGGGATTTGCACACATTGATGATTTCAAAATCCTGCTCAGCAGCCACTTCCGTTGCTACACACTTAGACACAACCTACACCAAACCTGGCGGTATGGGAGGGGAGAAATTTTTCAGACCTTTGTGCATCCTACACCAAAATAGCTGGGTTTCCAAACTATTACACCAGAAGGTTTAGAAATGAAAGCCTTTATTTGCATATTATAAATCCACCTATAAATTGCCTGTAGACAAAATATAACATGCAACTGAAATAACATATACAATACTGTTATTGCGTTCTTCATGCAAAACTGGCCGTCTAGAGTTTTCTCCTTTCAAACCCAATACAAGACACAAAAGGAACATCTTTAGAATCCTTTATTCCCTGCCAATCAAACAGCTACCTAAAAAGCAATAGATAATGAAGCTTAGATATTATCTGCTATTATTGCACATCTATGAAGGCCCCAGAGGAAAGACCATCAGCTACAGCCTCTTGACTATGTTAGGTAAAAAATCATAACATTACATGGTTTTGGTTAGGGGTCTGTGATATAGCAGAGCAAATTTTACAAGAACACAAAGTAGAGGAAAGCAACATATTTGATCATTTTTTTCATCAAAACAACAACAAAAATACTATGTTAGAAAATGTACTTAATGAGTTTTGTCATACTATTTTGATGTTCTAAATTTTCATGACTGCCATTGTCAAGTGAAAGTTCCATGAAATACAGTATCTTGCACAGATTAAATTAAGTAGATCCTATTCAATACCTTTCAGTTACTCAGACAAATGTTAACCTCTGCATAGAGACTACCTTTTTGATAAAATGCCTCCTTATGTCTAAAATCAGCTTTTATTCCACTCCCAGCTGCATTTTATTAGTTATTTTAGACAGCACTTTACTGTCACTGGAGAAGTTTCAAGTTTAATCTAAGGCAACTTCTGCATCCCAGCTGAAAAAGTAGCAGCTATGAAAAGTAGTTTGCAGTTAGTCACATCATCACAAGTTGGTTTACATTTACACTATATGAAGTTAAATTACCATTCCAACATGGAACCCAGAAAACTGGAATTCACTTATGGAGAAGGCCCTGCAAAGCAGAAACCTTTTTCAAGTCTTGAGTATGGTCTGTCATATCTGCTTAATACATACAGTTTCCATTAGTATTAGAGAGCTGTATGCAAGTACTGGTGGGGAACACACGCTTATTACCTCAGTCTCATGAGTAATCAAGAACCATGAACAATCAAACATATAGTTTTTGTTTATTACTCTGTGAACATTTTTAACATAGAATCTTGGTATGTAATAATCCCTACACCATCACAATATTTAAGGAGCAAATATTTGATGAATGGGTTCAACAAACTTCAGTGCATGCCAGAACTTTCTCAAACACTGTGTTCTCTAAAAAAACAGAGTAAGAAGAGAAGATAGACAGCAGACTATGATCAGTTTGAATTCACCTGCACTCAACTTGATGCTGAAAATGATGGCACCTCCAAGTGCATGTGGTTTCTACATATGCTTAGTATATTTAACAAACACTACTTCAAAACTGTGACAAGTCCATGCAAAAAGCTGGATAGCAAGCTGACTCATTTTCTTCAGTTAAATGCTGTTTTAAAAGCACTAAGTATTCACTGCTCAACTGACTGAGCAGTGGGGAGAATATAGTCAGGAGAGAGGACAAAGAAACAGAAGGAAACAAAACTGTTTTCTGGGCTTCAAACAGAAGAATATTCATGTTTTCATAGCTTTTTGGGGGAGTATTTGAGTCCCTATAGTCTGGACATGAAGAAGCTGAAATGAAAAGGAGTAATACTTGATCTTTCATCATTTGGTGTGGAAGACTAGCAAACTGCTATCAAACGTCAGTACAGTGCTTATGGGTAAAAGGACCTAAATTGGGGTGGTGGAGTGGAACGAAAATGATGAGCAAGAATTATGGATACATTAGTAATAATACCAAGAAAGTAAGAAAAGAAAAACAGAAGGTGGTGGGTTAGAAGGAAAAAAAAGAGGAAGAGAAAATGAAAGGCACTTTTTTTCCTTGCTCATCAAGTTCATTGGGCAGGACAAACAGAAACTTCGATTCTTCACTACTTCAAGTTCCATTGTTGGACAGAACTAATGATGAACATCTCACAGGCTATTCAGCACTAGAAAGAAACCAATTTGGAAAATCATAGAAAAGCTTTTCTAGCCAAAGGCACCTGCTAACTAATAACAGCAGTTGTGTCACTGGAGATTCACAGATTTTGTCAAATTTTGGAATTTCTCTTAGTAATAATACGTAGAGGGTGTGTCAGCACACAAATGCTTTTAGAATTCCTGTAAGCAAAGTGACTTCAAATATAGCAGAAAAATGTCTTTGAGTGCAAATTCTGTTCCTCCATAGTTACACTGCACTCATACAAATGTTATATGAAGCTTTACATGTAAAAAGATTGTCTGCTGTGCCTTATACATTTTTTTAAACAAATCTATTGAATGCAGAAAACTATAATAAATTACTCATCACAAGCTTAATGATGACTCAAACATTACAAAAATGGACAAAATTACAAACCGTTGATTTTTATTTTGAATCTATGTTAAATCAATCAGGTTTACCTCAGAGATGCAGCTGTAATATGGAATTGTGGGATATAACAGTATCTAGCACTTTGTAGAAATCATTCTACCTTTTAGAGAAATGCATCTGATACTCTGCTAGAGTGGATTTCCATGACAAAGAGGCTATGAAATTTTTTACCAGATGGAGGTCAGCTCCCATACATCTTTCTTCATGACAGTGACATGCACTAGTTTTGGATTCAGAGTTATGCAGAAACAGTAAAAATCAAACAAATAGTGAACAAGCAAATATATAGTGTGGGTTTCTTCCTTTTAATGAAATATTTTCTTCTAATCAAGCTGTAATTTTGGAGGAAAACATTGCGAGTGTATGTATTTAAAAATTCATTATCTCACTACAGAAAAGAACCAGCACATGATAAATCTTGTACTGTAATTTGGGGCATGAGGGAAAAGTGCCCAAAATATTTGCTTAGCATCAGAGGCAGAGACAGTCTATGATTCTAAATATTATATAAAAGGGAAGGAACCAAAAATAGTAAGATACTGTTTAATGTTCATGTACAGAAAACAAAACACAGCAAAAAAATGATATTGCTTAGCCATGCCTTAACTAGTAAGCCATGATTTAAAAACAAATGTAATAAGAAAGCTATTTTTTCAAAAGAAAGAGTTAAGCAACAAGGTTATTTATGCAGTTTTCTCAGCACTCAATATAGGACTAAAGAGCCTGCAATTTTCAAGGTGATTTGCAATTTCCATTAATTTGTTGAAGGTTTTGTAGCTCAATAATGAGACACTTTCATCAGTTATTAGTGAATCAGAGCTGTTTGCAGCTTTAATTCAAACACAGTAAACACAAATACAAATGTGCACATGATTTTCTATTATCATTTCCAGAGGGTGAAAGAAGGCAAATGATCTTCAGGAGAATGGGGTTATTTATCATTATTTGCCTAAAATTGGTTAACAGCCCCATATTGCTGGAAGTGAACTGAGAATTGTTGATGAATGCCAATATTTGGGTTGTGAGGAACTGCAAATGGTCATCTGGCACTGGGGTGTTGGCTTTACCTCCCCGAAAACTGAAAATCTTAAGGTTTTGTTTACTTTAAAAGATATAATTGTTAGGCTGTCATAAAGATATGGTTTTACTTATTCATCAGCTTCTTGATTTGAGGGAAAATTTCTTGGAAGTTTAGGATCCATGTTAATTCTGGCCTCTTAGATTCAGCATCTTAAAATCCTTGCCCAAGTCTGTAGTCTACATCTTGTATTGTGGAGTTCTGATAGAATGGATTAAAATGAGACATTAAAAGTGAAGATTTACCTGCATATTAAGGTGCCTGAAAATGCAAGTGGACACTCAGAATGCTTCACAAGGTGACCAGGGAGGTCCCTAATGCCTGTTGAAGGTGATGTAAAAATCAATGCCAACACAATTTGATGAGACTGAAATCCCATTCTTTTAAAGCATCTTTCAAAGCATCTTTGAGCGTCTACCCCTACAAATCTGGTCCAGAGAGCAATAAACTGAATTTGTTTCTGTCAGTCAGCAAATACAGGATATTTCCTCTTTCCAAACCAAGCTGTTAATTAAAAACAAGACTAACATTTAAATTAAAGATGGATAACACAGAGGTTTTACTCAATAGCCACTTGATGGCAGCGTCCTGTATAAAAAGATTAGACTGTGAAGTTAAAACTTTAAAAAAACCCCTCAGCAACAGTAAAAAGCCAACCAAAATGACACCTTGATTACTGCAGAATATTACCCTCCTAATAGAACTCTTTTTAATGATATTTTGAAGGTCAGCAACTAAATCAATAAGTAAACCCATAACAGACATGAATTTTAAACTTCAAAAATGTTTCTATAAAGGTTATTCCTTTAAAATCAATATATGAAACATTTTTAATACCTGTTATGAATTTGATATTCATTCTAGCACGTAACCCTCCAATGATAACTCATGGTTAATTTATCTGGGAAGAAACAAACTAAAAGAATTCCATGAGGATTTACTAAGAAAGAGTTAATGGGCACTGATTTAATAAAAATATATGACACTAGTGTTACCATCACAGTATCATTTCTGTAGCATATAACTGTGAGAGTGGTTTATATTTCCTGCTAGCAGGATGATCCACATTCTTCGGTCATCAAACACAGCCAAATAAAATTAAGAGAAGAGGGAAAGTAGTTCATGGAAGGATACAGGTCAATTTAAAAAGCTGCCTTTCTCTTCCTCTCCTGCCGTACTCATCTGTTTGTACTTCAGCCTGGAGAGCAAATCCAGACTAACTGTTTCAGCTGAACAATGAAAAGGGCTAGATCCCTGTGCTGTAAGTGAACAACCAGTTAGGATCTGCCTTTGCCTCCTAAGATGTCCAAATATGATGAAACCCAATGTTCTGGTTTTGGCTGGGGTGGAATTAATTTTCTTTCTAGTAGTTGGTATAGTGCTATGTTTTGGGTTTAGTGTAAGAAGAATGTTGATGACACGCTGATGTTTTTAGTTGTTGCTAGGTAGTCTACTTTCTCAAGGACTTTTCAGCTCACATGCTCTGTGAGGTGCACAAGAAGCTGGGAGGGAGCACAGCCAGGACAGCTAGGCCAGCTGGCCAATGGGGTATTCCATACCATGTGATGTCATGCTCAGCATATAAGGCTGGGGGAAGAAGAAGGAAGTGGGGGACGTTCGGGGTGATGGCGCTTGTCTTCCCAAGTAACCGTTACGCGTGATGGAGCCCTGCTTTCCTGGGGATGGCTCAACACCTGCCTGCCCATGGGAAGTAGTGAAGGAATTCCTTGTTTTGCTTTGCTTGCGTGCGCGGCTTTTGCTTTCCCTATTAAACTGTCTTTATCTCAACCCACAAGTTTTCTCACTTTTACCCTTCCGATTCTCTCCCCCGTCCCACCTGGGGGAGAGTGAGCGAGCGGCTGTGTGGGGCTTAGTTGCCGGCTGGGGTTAAACCACGACACCCAACTTCGGACATTTTTACACTGGTTTGAAAAACAGATCATGTAATGACTGCTCAGCATATTAAGAGCATTGGTCAAAAACATATTGCAATACTCAACTGCAAAGACAGCTCTGTGAGGATCATATTCTACCCTTGATTCTCTAGAAAACATCTGTTTGCAGTACCAAACATGTACAGTACCAAACATGTACCTAGTGAAGAAAAGACAACTCTGTTACTCCAGTCTTTTAACGGCTAGGCAACTCCTTAAGATTAAACCTGTCATTCTCTTGATTTATGACTGGAACTTCCATTGCCACTGATGATTGTTCAACATACTGAGTGAAACAGGAAGAAATCCTTCAAGTGATAAAACAAACAAACAAACAAACAAACAAATCAGTGTTCATAAATATCTTTTTGAATCATAGAAACACTAAATAACATCCTGAGCTAATACAGAATTAATTTCCACAAAGTTTTCTTTTTCAAAATTCGGGGGGAAAAGGCAACCTCATTCCAAGCACTAGAGCTTTAATGTTAGTTTTTCACCCAAAGCAATTTTTTTCAGTCCAGTTCTTAAACCTCTACAAATATGGCTTGTAATGGAAGCTGAAACAGAAAGTCCACTAAATGTAGTATCACAAACAGAAGCAATGTTTTAGTTCTAAAACTAATGAGTTTTGTGAGTCACAAAATTCATATGAGTCACTACTTTTGTGAGTCACAAAATTCATATGGAGCAGTCTAAATGGTTCAATTGTACTTGAGTTTTAAGATTAGATAAATGTCTTAGGAATTTCCAGAAAACTTAAAAAAAAAAAAAAAGTATTACCTGCCCTTCCTCCACCAAAACCACTCAACATTAAAAAAAAAAAAAAAAAAAGTAGTTCTCTGATGGTTTTATCAAACAGGATTCAACAATACAAAGATAACAATATCAAACAGTTCTGGGACCATTCTTCCAACAGTATCTTGAAAAGATATTTTCCAGGTTTTATGTAAACCCTAATGTATTTAAGTGTGAATTTCTAAACTTTTATTGATGCTGTAGCTCACTCAAATTTACATTTAAGCCATAAACACTAACTTTTTTATTTTATACCTAACAATAAACAGTTTACTATAACTGGGACTGGGGGGTGAATAGGGAGGAAGGAAGGGAACAGGATAAAAACCAACTGTAAATTCAATTTCCAAATGTAGCATTACTGTGTTCTTTCTTATACTGGGTACCGCATTATATTAGTCTTCATTCTGGTATTTTAAAAAAATGACGGAAGACTATGGTAGTCTGAAAAAAGTTATTTCAAGCAAACTTAAAGAATAAGAATCACATGTGACTGAAATACTAGCATTATAGCAGAAATCACTTCTCTTCATACCAAAAAAAAAAAAACGTGCTCAGGCTGCAAACTTAGTGATTTAGTCAACTGTATATGATTTATGTACTACTTTTTTTCTGCTAGAGTCCACAAACCAGCTCCTTTTCAAACTACTTCTCAAACTAGAAAGCAGCTGGCAGAGGAGGGGTTTGCTTATTTATTAAGGAGCTTCTAACTTGGTATTCATTTTTATACAACTCCTTTTTCATTGCTATAGGCCAAACTTCGTTAGTTCAGTTTTTGGAAAATATACAAGCAGCATTACCAAGACTGACGGATTCCCAAATAAGTCTTATAAACAGGGGTTGAGAGTTTATTATTCATCAGAAGATGTACTCTTTCAGCATGGTGGCAGACACGTTGAAGTTGTCCTGGAAAGCTTAGTAATGAAGAACCTGGAAGGTCATTGCTGTAGACCATAATCAAGTAGGCTCGATAGCTGATTATAATCACTAGGTCGCAGAGTAGAATCAAGACCAATAAAACCAAGTAATTTCAAATTTTAGTCGTGAAACTGAGAAGCAGAAAAGTTTTGTTTGGCTCTTCAGTTTCCTTGTGCAATTTAATTTTACTCTCAGTGAATCACAAAGCTATAAAACTGACCACTTTAGAATTAATAGCTGAAAGAATTTTGCAGTACATGGCAGTTCAATGTTTGCAATGAGATTATGCATTTTGGTGGGGGCTGTACCCCCACCAAACTGGGGGTGAGTTTAAAAAGTATTTCAAAGAAGGGATTGTAGGTTCTTGCTGCACAGGAGTAGCATTCTTGTCAATGGAAAGGAGTTATGCAGAGAGTAGAAGGCACTGGCAGAGCAAAAAATGTGCCATGATATATGCAGCAAGCAACAAGGTGGAAAATATGAGCAAGGTACAATGACTCAAGGTGAAGATATGCTGGAATGGTGAAGAAGCTTATGAATGAGGACTGAGAGTTAAGGTGTCAATTTTTACAAAAATTTCTTTCCTAAAAATGATGAAATTTCACATTAAAGGTCTGAGAAAATCTTATTTTAACCTAACCAGTTACTGTTAATCAGAGTTTTTTGCATTGGTTTTGGTTTGGGGTTTTTTTCATTTAAATTGACATTAAAATGACCTTAAAAAAAATTGTTGTTGGAATAAGGATAAGATGCTTGTAAATGTTATTTTAGCTTTGAAGCTTTATATTGCCCTTCTCTTGGCCTGCTAAGCAGTTAATATTTCATACTTAACCAAATTGTTTAGATTTCCACATGCAATCAGTTTCTCTCTTTTCTAGACAGAATTGATGAGCAGTAACTACAAATGTTAGATGTCCTTTAGATATTTCTTCTTAATGTTGTTTCTATTTACTTCTTTCTTTTCTTTAGCTGTTCTGTAGAAAACCTTCTCACTTCGATCAATGTGAATCCCTTAATAACTAGGTGGGAGATTTTTTTATACAAAAATATATAAAAGCGAACTGCACATGCAATTTCATGAGAATATATAAAAAAATTCCCCTAGTTTGCTATAAGTTATCTACTTATTAACACATACATAGAATACTGGGAAAATATTTCTATCTTTACTGGAACAGAATGGGCAAAACCAGAAAATATGACAAAGTAAAATTCATGGTTTTGTAAATTTCAGATCAATTACATCTTTAACAGATACATGGAAGAGTATTTAAGATTAGCCAGACTGCTTGATCCAACTTTTTTTTTCTTTGAAAAATTGATGTCATTCCCAGATTTCCCTTCTTTCTAACTGGAGCCAAAGAAACAAAAGTATCAAATTACATCAAATAAATCATAATATATGCTTAATAGACAAATATGCTTGTTGTTTTTGTTCCACTCGTTAATGACCTCCCCAGACTTAGCTTTTCACTTAGAAGCTGCTGCTCTTGTTCCAGAGCAGTCTGTCCTTTTGCAGTGTACTTCACCATTTGTATCTTCATAAGCACTGTGAAGAAAATCTTGTAGTATGGTTGGTATCAGTGATGCTTGGTTTCAAATTTTATAACATTCTCTTAGTTTCTTTGTGCTATCTGATAAAATGTGCATGGAGAGTACATTTGTTACTCATGAACAACAAAATATTTTACAGAATAGTGATCTTTTAATATAAATGTGAAACTTGTCCCATATGTCTTTGTTGCTCTATATACAAACTAATTTCTTGTACCAAAGATCATAACTCACAAGAATTTGTAAATTAAGTGGTCATCTTTAAGGAGGAAAAAAAAGAACTTCCCAGGGAATAAAAATGATACCAGATTAATTTTCTCTCTCTCTCTCTTTTTTTTTTCCTGCCTCTTATCAGTATATATAAACCTTTCCTTCAGAAATAATGTTATACTATACTGAGGGTACTGGCTGATTATCACTGCTTACGTTATTTGGAAACATACAATGGAGACACACTACTTCTTCAATGGGAACAAAGCACAGCAGGATTGGCCTTACAGTAATGCAACATAAAGGAAGTATTTTCTAGAATATAGGATATTTTTGTTGTTGTTTTGAAATACTCAGAGCTCAGGACTTACTAACAGGCTTCCCAAACCTTTTAATTTAAACTGATTTAGCAAGATACTTCAGTACATACTTTATAGTGTGTGAATAGTCTAATTAAGAATTGATTAGAAGCTATCTGAAAAATATCTGAACAATATATTAAAACATCCCACTAAACCTGGAAATTAATGCTGTTACTATATTTATTTCAGTACATATTTTTAGGTTGCTACACTTAATATTCTTTTACTATGTATAAGCAACATTACAACAAGCTTTTACAACATGCCAGATATTTTTACAGAGAAATAGAAAAATAGAACTTTTGCATTAATTTTAAGCATAAAAACACAAATGGAAATAAAAGAATTAAATCTAAAACAGTCTACAATAAGCAGGAGTCAAAATGTGCCTTTAGGTGCTTATTCCATTTGTCAGGTTTACTTCTTTTATTTCTAAATCATGCACCAATGTTCTGCGATGTTTAAACTAGTCTTTAAGTTAAAGAGAAATACATATCCAACTACTTTTCAACATACTAAATTAGTTTAAAAAATAATTTACCTTGGGAAAAAAACCTTCCATGACAAGACTAATTATCATAATGACTTAATGTCAGTTTCTTAAAGCATGGGAGGAGTTTGGTTTTTTAATTCAGTTACTGTTTGATGCTGTCTAGTATACACAAGATCCCATGTTACACAACAGTCTTGTGTGTCCTAAATTATAATGCTTTTGATACAATATATTTAAAAACTGAACACAATCCTAACCAGCTTCATACTAAGAAACTATGTATGTTTTCACTTTATAAATAAGCACACTGTAAAATTCAAGGTGTTAGTAAAATTATTTTTAGCACACCTTTTTCATATCAATTTATAAAGTTGATAACATTCAAAGAAATATTGGACCAGTCAAATGTTGGCAGCAGGCTAATGGTTATCACAACTAAGATGATGTTAACTTAAGAATGACATCAACATTTCTGCTTCCAAAACTGATGATGCTAATCAAAACGTGGAAATTACACAGCCACCTGGGATGGGAAAGCTTAGGCGTGACATCCACAAAGTATGTATTCCAGCAGTGACAAATTAAAGCTTTCAAGCAGCTGCAACGTTTTCAAGTGGGAGAAGCTGATAAAAAAATCACATGAGGTGTAACAGAGATCTCCTTCAGAACATACAATTGGGCTAAGGATAAAGAGAGACAGAAACAAGATTTTGCTCTGGAAGCAGGGGGAATCTACCAGAGAGGAAAAAATGCTGTCCACCAGAAAAAAAGAAAACAAAAAAMCACCTTGTTGTTAAAGAGAAGGGCTTGGTGGCGTGAAACTTATTTCTTTCTAGAACGGTAGCATGTGAGGTCTGAAAGGGCCTCAATAATTCTCCTTTTTTCAAAAAGAAAAGAATCCTTGTAGGAATACTTGCTTTGGAAGAACCATCAGCCAAGAAGAATATGTAGTTCAGCAGTCGTTTAATCCCCCAAAAGCATTTATTGCAGGTGCATCTCAGAAAGTGGTTGAGATTTGCTTCTGGGACACCCACTGGTGGCCACTGGATTCTGATGTATAAGTAGAACTACAAATTCAGCATCTTGAAGGTAAAACTATTGAAGAAAGTTTAAAAAGTAGAGAAAAAGGTACAGTAGAATACCGAGATTAGAGACGATATAAAGAATTCATACCTATGGAGACCTCCAGGACCAAAACTGGAACCACATCAAGTTCTGTTTTGTCATGTTTTAGTCTTTTTTCGTCTCTTTTTGTCTTTTTCCTTGTTGGAGAAGCAAAGGGAAGGCGTGCTTCACGATAGAAATTACAGTCCATAAAAAGAAAGAATTTAGGACATGTAATTTCCCAACAGTATTTTGACAAGAGACAGACTCCCCAGCTAAGGGCCGATCCAAATACATGCACATGCAAAAAAATAATTGAACACAAACACTACTACATGATACTCTACTACACCGTCATGGGGCAGACATCTACATATAGTAAAAGACAATTAACAACTGTGATGGCTAATCAGGAAGCATGCTAGAAGGGATTATCCAAGGAAGCAAATCTCTTGTAATTGAGGTTGAAGGAGGTTGGAAATGAAGGGCAAGCTTTGTTTCATGGATAAAAAAAAGAGTTGCTCCCCAAAATACAAGGTACTAAATATAAGGAATGAATCTAAACCAAATGATGCCCTCTAAGACTGCACCTAGTAGTGCCCTCCAGTCACTTCTGGGCATTCAGTCACTGGGATCAGAACAGAGACAGTCTGAAGCAACCCCCCTGCTCCCCCAGATCCCTACGGTGTGGAAGTGGGATCCTCAGCACCAACTGTTTCACTCTGCAGATCAGGTCCTCTTGCTCCTCACTACTTGTTCATGTAGACATAGCCAAACTATATTTATTTGGAGACTGAAGCAGGGCTACATATGGAGAATTTCACCTTTGACAAGTACTAACTTCATTTACATTAACACCTGTCTAGACTGCTTTCCTAAGTATAAACATAAAAATCTCCTTGGTGTATTTGGGCCCTTCTTACTTAATTAACCATATGTGATGTAAAGGGATACAACCCAGTTAAAGGTATGTCATTGTTGATAGGATCAATTACAGTCAGACATAAGTATTCACTGCTTATACATCTGTGCTATACTCCTAAGTGCAGAACCTTGTCAATGAAAGTATACACAGATTAACTGTATTCACTTTCATTAAAAAACACCAATCTGTTTTGTCAGCTCTAGGCACTTTCTGTTAAAAAGTTGCAATAATATAATGCACATTCACCTTCTCCTTCCAGCATACTGTGGCTAGTGCTATACCACTTGAAGGGTTTAGAATAATATTTGACACTATTCTGCATCTTGAGTAATTTTATTCTTAACTAGTGGCAACTGTACAACAGTCTTCCAAACTCCACATATGTATCAGCCTGGGAAATCATTGTGGTCATGGTAAGGAAGTAAATCTTGCCTGTTCTATTACATGCTCATCAACATTTTCTAAGGCTTCTATTTCTCATTGCTGTTCTTCGATATTACAGGATCTGATCATATCACATTTGAGGAGGAAAAACCCAAACAACAGTAATTCAAACCTTGGAAACCTTCAGCTGCCATGTAGGTATGCCTACAGACAAATACACGCATATATACAGTGGAAATACTACAACCAATTTCATACCTTTGATGTTAGCTGCAATGAGAAATTACAGTTAGATTAAACTAATACTCCTAAAGTTAATTAACAATTTCATGGATGAGTTTTATACGTAAGAAGCTGTAAGATGTGTTCAGATCTATATGGCTTGGAATGGGTCTTATTTTCATTCCTATCGTTATTATGAGATAATTATTTTTATTTAAAAACATAATTATAGGGTAGGCAACATAGTCACTGGATGGGTGAGGAACAGGTTTTAAAGGACCAGTTTGGAGCATGGGAAAAAGCTATACAACTACACGTGTTTAGAGATCAAAAGTTCTAAAAGCAGGCTGAATTACAATTTACATTTTTTCCTCAGAATCAGGGGAACAAACTGATGGGATAAAATATGCTTCTAATCAGGCTCCCTCCAAAGATGGCATCTTCAGGGAAGATTAGGAACCAGTGTTCTACTGTTAAATGGTTACAGTTTAAACTGTAAACAATCCAGGTCACTTGAGAAAGCAGGCTGTGCATCTAAGCACACTTCTTTCTCATAGAAGATCTGAAGGCCACACTTAAGGATTCTCATGAGTAAAAAGCAAGAAGGGATAAATACGATGGACTTTTATTGCTATTGTTTGCATACTGTTTTTATATCTCTGTGTTTAATTTGGAAGGGATTTAGAGGCACACCCATGTGGGTAGAGCCTGGTCAGTTTAAAACTGAAAAAAAAAACCCCAACCAAAAAACAACTTTTGGCTGATGAGGAATTTTCCCTGTGTTTATTGTAAAGTAAGTCTAAGGGCTTGGTCTCCAACTGTTTTACATATCAGAGATATTAAATAGTGCTGATGAGGATACCGACCAATAATTTTATAAAATGAYCTAGAAGAAGTAAAATTATGGAGAAGAGCTTAGATATCTTAATTACAAAATGGGAAAAGTTAAAACAATTACTTTGAGATTTATGATTAGCATGATCGTTTCTTTAGTGTTGAAAAGAGCTGAAAGTAAATCACACTTCAGGGTGTTGTAAAATACATATAAATAAGGAAACGTTTATTTGAAATCTACAGTAGGCTGCCTAGAATATTTTTATGATTGCATATAACACAATTGCAGATAAAATCCTGTTTACAGCACCTTTTAAATATAAAAGTAAAAAAAAAAAATACAACAAAAGGAAATTTTGCCACAATATAAAAAGTCCCTCCTTCACCCACCCAATGGCACGCATAAGAAGTATTTTAATGAAGCTCTGTTTATGAAAGGATGGTACCTGCATTCTTCAGAATACAAAATAAAACATTTAGAGTAATCAGCAGAAAAATACCTGAATTCACTTATAAATAATTATAATTTTTTTGTGTAGTTTTCAGTAATATTTTTATGTTATATTGACAGAACAAACCCTCACAAATCTCTACACAGAAGAGCCTGAAATGCTCTTTTCCTTTTGGTCTCTTTATTCATACTCTCAGAATCTTACCTACTTCTCACTTGTAACAAAAAATTTATTTAACTAATTCTATTGGAGCATAGACAATATGACTTTCACATTAATTTCCGACAGATACACCTTTGAAGAGGAAGCATTATTTGAACCTCACCTGGAGGACAAGGTTAAAGTAAACTAAGCAGAGAGGTTTGCTGTAATACCACTGAACAACAGTTAAATGATTATGTGAAGCTGTCAGAGTTGGCAGGTTCAAAATCCCAGTATAGAACCAAACAGCTTGCTTGATTTTTGAAGCCAAAGAAGTTATGTAATGTAATGAGAAATTTGTTTGTGCTGGGAAAACGTTCTCTGTACCCTTTCATGCCTTCCATGAGTATTTTTCAGAAGGCAAGCAGTGATATATTTATCTTGAGAAGAGGTTTTCTTACATTAGATAAGCCAAATGCACACATCTGAAAGCAGACGACTATCTTCTGTACAGTGCAGACATACAGACATTATATAATATGTTATTTTATTATAGATGCTCCACAGTGAAGTATTTACACTTACCACAGTCTGTGCTGTATGGTTTCAGAAATGTACATTTTAATTAAAAGTTTTTGGCTCTGCACTAAAATGGATGAAGGCTTGCAGTTCAAATATCTGGTTGAAACATTGCATACCAGAAATGGCTATGCAGGCTTTTGGGCTGGAGAATGAACATAAAAGTGTTAGATAAAGGCCTCAGAAGTTAATAGCGTCTGCTGCACAGTAAGTCTCGTCACACTACCTCAAGCCTTCCTTCTATCCTCATTAAAGACAAACTGGAATGTAGTACAGCATCAATACAACTGTAGTAATTCTGCCGTGTTGCTCTAGGAAACAAACTTTATGAACAAAGAAAACTAGAATTCTGCAATTCCTTTTCAAATGGTTACATCTCTTGTTAGGAAATGCAACTAAATAGCTATTATGTGTTAAGCTATGTGTTACGTCACTCATCCTTACAATTCATGTATACTACAGGAGATATTTTAATAACCGTTACATACAACAAGTTAGTGTTTTAAATGTAACAAATTTCATAATTATCACTATTATAATGATCACATTTCAGGAGAAATTGCCCTAGGAAATTTAATATTTTAAGGCATCATTATTGTAAAGGGGCCCATGCTGAATTTAAAGTGGATTCAGGTGTTCATCTAACAGTTTAACAATGTGTTTTGCACAGACAATAAAGGTGTGGCAAAGCTGCTCTTTATTCCCCAAAACAATAAAAAAGCTGTCTAACGTTATACACCTTTTTATTGAAAAGTCAGGTAGTTCCGCCTGTTTCATCATGAATAACATTACACTGTCTTGTAAAAAAATAATAATTAATTTGAGGTGGACAGTGTTATGAACATGAAAAGATCAGAGTCTGCTTTTGGAAAACTGATTCTCTCCATTTGGAATTTTTACTGTATTCATGTCTGGACATTTTCTTGAATTAATTTTTTAGGCAAAAATTTCTACTGTATACGTTAGTGAAACCCATCTAGAAAACAATTGCCAGCATCCTGGCTGGCACTGCCCACTGCTTTAAACAGACCTCCATAAACCAAACGGAGGCTATAAAAGCAGTTCATAGCCTTAGCTACTTCAATTACTTTCTGAACAGTCACATGAGGATACATGCGCAAATTAACTCCAGTTATTTCTAAGATACTATACTGAAATCTGTTTAAATGTAAGGAATACAAAAACATCAATGAAGCAGCTGAGACTGTTATTTGCTTTGCTACAGTGGAATATTATACTTGGTTAGGTGTTGAGAATGAATTGGATAGCCAAGCAATAACAAGGAACAAAGTAATATTCCCGTTCTTGCCAGGACTGGATATTTTGCCATCATTATGGGGGCGGGGGGAGGGGAAGGGGGAGGAAGGGAAAAAAGAAGTGAGCCCAATTGTTTATGTATAGTTTATATATGTTTAATACATATAGATGTATTATGTATATAGATGCATATAGATGTATAAATGAACAAGATTCAAAGTTTGGTACTGGTCTATCAGCCTCAGCTTCAAAGTTTTTCAAATATAGTTAAATGAAACCAAATGCAGTTAAATGAATGCTAACTGATTTCTTATAAAACACTGAATTCTTGTGCTTTTTGTGGTTATCTGGTATGCACTTCCAATAACTGAAGCCAACAGAGCTCAGATCTGGAAAATTAGTTTTGCTGAAAATAGACAAGCAACTCTTCTCTAACATTTACACTAATATCATCTGGAAAAAAAACAGCAATCTTTTGTACTTCATTTGAAAGGGTTGAATAAATGTCAGTACCAGGCAATTTTCCCATTCTGACCGGGACTGGCTATCTACATGAAAACACAAAATGACTTGTAAATCAGATTGCTACTTACCTGCTCTGTTCTTCCTTCAAAATGCCACTGTACTGACCCACATCTCACTATCTGTACCATTCCCCAACAACTCAGAATGAAGATGATTGCAAAGCGAAATGGAAAAATACCATAAAACCAAACCATCTCATGTCTTTTCTCAATAGCAGTTATTCAGAATTTCTTTTGTAATAGCATCTACTCTTCAAGGAGACAGTTTTACTCAAATGGTCTTGTCTAGTCTTCCTAACATTAAGGAGGGGATTTTTTTTAGTCAGTGTAAATACTTCTTAGCTTATACAAGTATTGATGAAGCATTTTATTAGATGTCTCTCAAACTCCACCTGGCTTCCACGTAGATCAATCAAAAATGAACTAGATGTCACTCACATCAGTGAAAAAGCAAACATACACAACACTTCATCTCTGTAGAGTACACATGGAGACAGCCAGCTTAAACTCACATAGTCATGCCATCCCCCATATTATTTAATCTTTTAGAAGTAGCATTCCTTTTATCCAAATAACTCATACTACTTTTCTGTTATCTCTCTATGAACATCTGGCCATCAACTCAAGCTGGGTATGGCTAAAACAAAATTTTGAGACTTTGTCTCACAAAAGTCCTTTCCATAAAATGCTCGATTTTTCACCTAATGTCCAACTCTTTTAACGGTTCCTCATTTTTCTTCATGACCTACTTTGTGTGTCAGTCTTCATTTTGGTTTTGCGAAGTTGGAATGCCATGTCAATAATAATTACATAGAACATTCTTGGATAAGACAATGATATCTCTGGTATATACCAGTGGATGAGGCATAACACACAATAAAAAGTTATGAGGCGTTCATTTGTAGAGATTTAATAATGTGCTGATGTTACAGCATATATATGCATGATCATGTTGACTTTGAAAACACCACTTTAAAATTAAATTAATAATGCTTTTCACTATGCTATTCTACTTACGTCCATTGCACTACAACTATGCTGAGCTGAATTAAGTCACAAAATTTTAAAGATGATTCAGAAATCAAAATACTAAACCTTTCAGTAAGGAACATAACCTTCCTGGAAGACTTGAAAGCTCTAAAAAAAAAAACCAAACAAACAAATAAACAAATTTGTTTTCTCCCAAATTTTCATCTGACATCATATTCAACCATCATTTCTCTAAAAAGATCCTCAAAATGAATCCCGCATAGCAAAGTTGATCAAAACCATTGACTCCAAAGAACCTTGGAACAATATTTATGTACACAGAACATTTGGAAAGTGTATCCAAGTTTGARTGCCAATATAGTACCCATTAGAAGAAAAATCATTGTGCACTGAAACTTTCAACATATTAAAAAAAATTTAAAAATATATTACATATTATTTTCCAGATGTACGTATGCATGTATTTATAGGCTATCTTCGGTGCTCAACTTTGTAACCTCAAAGTAGCTTCTAAATATGAGGTTTTGTTATTTGGTATGTAAACGCATTAATATATACATATATTTTACTATGAAAGCACATTAAAACCAAAAAACAATCCTGAACAGTAAGTCTTAGTTTATGTTCTTATTACAAAACAGTCTTTATATGACAATACATATTTTATAATCTGAACAGACATCACTCAATGCTTAGAAAGGACAATTGTCTTTGTCTAAGTAGCCTTTCGGCACATCTTTTTGGTCTCATTAGTCAAGGTTTTATCTCCTTTAATGAAGGTACTTTTCAGATCACCTAAAACTTAACATGACATTATTAATTTCTGCAAGGTTGTTTCTTTGGCAAATACTATACTATCCAAGCACTCCACAAACCTTCATCATTTTAGTTAAAAGAACACAACACACACATACATGAGACCATTGTGTGGAAAAGTGCCATCAGCATTGTTTCAGTTTACAGGCAGAAAATTACCAAGGTCAGTTTATTTTGGGTACCCAAAACAAACTTCTTACGGACTGATGTTATTCACAGTACCTGTTTCTGTACATTCAAAACACATCTCCCCCTGTCACCTTTTGCTGGAGTTGTGAGAGTTCCCAGGTGCTGCACTGGAAGCCACAAGTACCTCCCCTAAGTACTCTGGAAATAGGAACAAATGATAGGGGTCCATCTGAGCAGGAGTATGTATATACAGTATATACGTGACCTGAGTGGTGTGGCATGCACACAGGAAGAGGACCCAGCCCTCCAGGGCACCAGTGACCCATTCTAAACACAGATTAATTTCTTCCTGGGGGCTAAGTACAAGGCTGATCCAAACAAGGAAGATGTGCTGCCATGCTGTGGGGATCTCAGATGTGAAGCGGTAGCTGGTGCTGAGGGATCCAGCCCCTGCCCTGGTCCCCAGCCCCCTCGTGAGCAGATGCACATGCAGCTGTGAATCCAGCACATCAGACACATGCCAAACAAGTTGTCTAACTCCCTTTGATTTTTTTTAAACTCCATTCCAGAGAAGCACTACATTTACTCCAACATGGGGGCAGAAGATTTAAAAACTCCTTAACAAAACAACACAAAACATAAGGGAAAGTAAAGTTTGCATATTTTAAATGTTCATCAAGGCAATTCTCATTCTGAACACCACTAAGCAGTTAAGTAATCTGAAGGGAAGTAAGAGCCCAGAAAAATGAGAGTATAGGCCCTGCCGTAATATAACCTGCTTAAAAGATGTTACAAGCAATCCTCTATTTTCTGTTCAGCAATTTTAAAGCAGTACATAAATGAAATACAGATATGAAGCATAAAGACCATTCTAGATTAAGATACAAAACTAAAAATCAGGCAAAATTAAAGCCAATCCTTTAACAATAATAGATATTAAAAACATAGGGATATTATTATTATGCTGCATTACTATAGCCACTTGGTTACCTCCTCACTGCAACATCATCAGTTCTCTGTTGTCCAAGTTAACAGGAGCCTGGATTCCCCAGAAACTGGGGGGATTGGGAGGCTGGAGAGGCAGAGGAGGGAAGGGGAATGGTGGAGAGGTAATACAGATAGTTTTAGAGAGAATGCCAAGACCGAGCTGTAGCTCCACACAGCTGGCTGTGACGCAGCAAAGCTCTGCATCCATCACAGTACAGTGCTGCTCTGAGCCTTTGCTTCCTGGAGGGCCAGGCACCATACAGTTCAGACACTCTGCCAGCGTGGGTTCAGTGCTGTGCTCAAGTTATTGAGCTCTTGTGCTGTTTGGGGAGTGCAGAGAAAAGGCATTGCAGTGAAGTCTGATCTCTTGGAGTTTACCAGCTCTAGCCCAGTGCTGCCTCTCAGTGCTTGCATGTTAGCTACACCTGACCTAATAAGACCTTTTGGAAATGGAGCAGGAGGAAGTGATAGCGACTGCAGATAGATTCACTGTGGGTTTGGGACAGTTGACATTGAGTCCAAACTGACAATACCTGTTGGACTTGCCTCTGCATATATTTTCTGTGTTCCTCATCCAGGGAAATTGATGTAGGGACATTCAAGTTAGGTCTGCATGGAGCCTGTTGGGTTCATACAGGGTTTATGCTGCATAGTTAGAGCTCTATGCAGCATGAAAGTAGCTAATCTGTTTGTGCACCTAAGCTGGTTTTATAATTGATACAACCACATTAATACAGCACTGAGGTCTGAGGTATAAAAACATGGACCCAAACTGGCTCTGCATTTGTGGCACGATTTGTGGCAAAAACTGAATGACAACAAAATACTGAATGATAACTGTAGCTCAGTTGTCTATCTATCTTGGCTACTCACTGCAAAAGATATTGGTATTGTAGCTGATCAAATTATGTTACACACAAATTAAGCACTACACAGCTCATTGGCATTTCTTTGCTTATTATCAGTTGAGACTAAATTCAAAGATATGATGGGTCAGCTTTCTTGCAGATCAGTTGTGCATCCCTCTCTAAATGGAAGGACAACACACCAGGAAAAGGAATATGAACATGGTGGCAAGTTGTTGAAACTGATTTTTCCCAAAATGTAATCTAACCACATCTGTAGCAAACATGATGTCAACTTACAAAGTGCCCCTTGAGTTCAATTAACCAACACTTCTGAACAACTTGAGTTTTGAAGTTCCCCCAGTATATAGGAATAAGAACGGCATGAAGTTCATAAAAGTTTGTTTTACTTAAGATATTTGTTCAAGAGCAGCCAAAATTGCTTAGTGTCCTAGACTAAATTACTTTTCTACCCCAGAGAGAGGGTGTTCCCTTCTAAACCAGAGATGACGGCACAGGAATTTCAGAAAGTATTGTTTGCATTTTACTGATCTTCAGATTGCTAACACACAGGATTTTAAGATACAGTACTGGCAGTCTGAAAGATATAAAATATTTAAATTACTTTGCTTTAAAAAGCAAATAAAGCACTGTTAAAAATATTTAGTATTCTATTAGAGGTATAGTCTTTTTACTGCCTTTAGCACAGGTTATGAGAGTACCCTCAGTACCCCATTAAGAGCTAGAAGTAGTGTCTGTCATAGTTGGTTCATTTCCTCTTTCCCTAAGGGGAAAATTAAGTGTAAAAAATAATGTTTTGATAAGGTTTCTTTTATTTTCTCGTTTTAATAAATGCATACACATACTTCTGTGTTTGTGTCAGACAAAGCCATGTAAAAGAATTGTGCCTTGCACTTGAATTTCCATAGGAAGTGGCTCCCACCACCCTGAACAGTCCTTAGAAAGGCTGAGGAGACAAGCTTTATAAAGGTGATAAGAAGTTCCAGTGTGCATAAACTGAGTTCCTTATAGTGATTTTCTACCTCAAAATTAAGGCAATTTTTTTAAAGTAACTTCAGCTACTCATCACCTTCAAGATAGGAAGTAGGATCTTGTACTGAAATCTCTATTCTTTGGGAATATGTTGTTTTTAGAAACCTAGATTTCATACCATGGAATCACAGAAAAAATGAGCTTGGAAGGGATGTCTAGAAGTCATCTAATCCGATCCCCTGCTCAAAGCAGGTCTAAGAGCAGGTTCCTCAGCAGCTTGTCTAGTCAAGTCCTGAACACTTCCAAGGATGGAGATTCAAATATCAGATACAAAAACCACATATAGCAGCAGATTGTTCCTGGAGAGGGGCATCCACATCCTCATAGCTTTTCAAAGCTAGCTGGGATCACTATGATGCTCTATTCTGGTTTCCTGCATAATGAAGTCAAAGAGCTGGACTCACTCATTTCTGTGTCAACTTCTCATTGAGTAAGGACATGTCTATAATCAATTTTGATTTAAAGAGTTGAAATTTGAGAGACTTCAATGCATTCCACACTCTGATGTATAATTCATATCACATAACATTAAACTCTATCCCATCTTAAGAGACTGTCTAGAAGATGGTCATTTTTGGTTCAGAAGATATATCCTTCTAACCTTGTCTTGTGTTATGTCGTCTTTCACTACAAAAGCTGCTCTTACAGTTTAGTTATTCTAAGCACAGAAAGCAATTACCTTCTATCTATCAAACTGCTTATTAATCCCAGGGGATTATAAACAAATATGTGAAGCTACATGGGGGGGGGGGGGGGGGAAGAGGGGGAAAGAGATGGAAAACAAAAAAGACACACAGACAGACAAAAACAATATTCCAGAAAGCTTGCATCTCAGTGCCACCAGGATTTCAAAGAACGGTTAACTGCTGGTCATTTTATCAGCAGTAGTGAAAAGAAAAAAGCAGCCAGTTTTGTAATCAAGAGCTAATCAACTTAGGTACTTCTGTCATACAGCACAAAGTAAACTTTATGTTGAGAGTGGAAGGCTGGAAGAGGGAACCAGGGATTATTTTCTTTCTGAAAGCTGTTCCACTTTTCTGTCTTGTGCAAACTAGACTGAGTCAGAGAGAGCTCTTTGCACTGTATGGTTCAAGCTGTGGGCTTGAGTTTGAGGCACTTCCTTAATATGTGGTCATGTACCACCCAGTGCTCTAACTCTTACTGTTAAACCTTTCCAGTAAGAGTCTTACTGTGAGAAAAGTGACTGTCTCCCTGAAAAACAATTAGGCAATTACATGGCAAAGTCATGAAAAAGTACTTCCTCTAAAACCTATGAAGAAATCAGACACCTGCATGTGCAACGTAGTCTTAAAAGCAGAATGACAGGATTACAAGGTCAATGGTTTTCCTTTTGAAAGATGTTATCTGGGCAGGATTCCGACTCCTAGAGAGTTCAGAAAAAGGAAAAAGACAAAATACAAACAAAAAAACTACAACAGGCAGCAAAAACCAACCAAGTGAAAAAGAATTTTAAACAAAATAAACAAGAATGATGAGAGATGAGAAATATTTTTTTTCTGCAACCACGCTTAACCCATTCAGTAACATCTAAGAGATGTACAGAAAGTCAGGATTATTAGGGTTTTTGCTTAATTAGATTCAAGGATGAAGGAATTCACAAAATTGTAGGGCCCCTTCACCTGTTGTTTTGAAAACAGAGTTTTCATTACTCTGAGAGCAAGAAGAATATGGCTTCCACACAAACCAGACTTGATCAAGCACTTTGTAGATGTATAAACCAAGAATCTCATAAGCTACTCTGTGTAGGACAGAAATGGAAATTCCACCTCTATAGGAAGCAGAACCCCAAATATTATCAACCAAGTGAGCTCCTGCAATTTAAGCTAGCTGGTCTACAGGAATGTAACATGCAGTCAGACAAGCATTCAGCAGGCCTCTTTGGGATGTCACTGTTGAGGCCAGAAAGCAGCCAAAGAAACAAAATGTTGCTGTAGACTACAGCATTAGAAAGCCCACCAAGGCAAGATTTTCACAGAAGACAAATGTTCCCCTCCCCCCCCCCAAAAAAAAAAAAAAAGACAATGGAGAGAATGTCATCAGAATAATATACCTCTTGTAAGAAAGTACAGGATGACAGCATTTACTTATCCCTTTAAAGAGGAAACTAAAGTTACTCTGCCACTGACCTCTGCTTGTCCAGCTCAGCATAAGGTATGATGTTCAGAAGGGCCTGAAGCAAGCCTCCTCAGTGACCTGAAATTAGCAGGACTCAGAGTCCAGGGGCCTCAACTCCACTCAAGTCCTGTGCTTAGTGTTCATCATTAACCATGTGCCACTGAGGGCCTGGAGACAGTCAAGCCTGAGCAACGCTGAAGCCATGTATAGCCTTACCTCTAGCCTTACCTCAGCCAACCTCAGCACTTGCACACTGACAAAAGCTGGGCTGCCACTGGAGGCTAAGCATGCAGCCAGAGGGCTTCAGACAACACAGCAGTGCTGGGAATTTGACCACACCACTATGCACCCCGTGAGACTCTTGGATGCCCCTAGCTTTTCTTTGACTCTTAGCATAAGAAGATGCCAGTTAAAGATCCACTTTTGATACAAACCTAGTAAGACATGCCTTCTTAGTAGAGAAAATGGCAATTTATTCTGCAGATTAAGAGCAAAGGACCACTTCTACTGTTCTCTACCAGAAGAAAACACAGCATATGACAGGGACAAAGCCCATTTAATATTTGTACATAAAGCAGACCTAATCTTGTCTGGAGTCTTCAGACACTATAACAATGAAATAAGAACAAGTTCTGGATACCATTATTCTCATATGGCTATGGAGCAATTTATTACTAAAGATAGGTATCTGACACTGTCTCCCACAACTGAATTTGCCTTCTTCTATTATCACTTTGCTTATCATTCACTGCATTGTTACATCTAACATAGGAGTGCTAGCTCCTTGAAAAAACAACTTAAATAATTTTATATGTGTAAGATGCCCCAGAGACTCCCCTCATGCACTACTCATACAAATCCATTCCTATTGGGCTGATCCATCAAGAATCAGACAACAGTTAACACAAATATATGTCAAGACCCAAGGAGGAGCAAACTTGCTGCACCGAAGAGAAAATCTAAGTAAAGAATGGAGCATTAAGGCAGAGCTAGCCCAGATCTTTTTGCAGCAATAATTAGTGGTCATCTCTAACATAGGAAGTGCTACACAAAACACTGCACAAAATGTAAAATTTCCAGCTGTGCAAAGTACAAATTAATCTTCTGGGGACAAGTTTTGTACATGATTATCTATGTTAATCTAGGCCAGAAGTGTGGGTGCACTGGCAGTACCCCAGCACACATTTTGCACATCTATCTGCTCTACTTCTTTATGTTTTGCTTATTTTCTGTCACACATTTTCATACCCTTGACTAATCTCTTATTCAACAGGCCATTCTGTATCATTGAATATTTTCAAATTCTTTTAAAATTAGGCCCA
The DNA here is from genome assembly GCA_030449065.1 of Oceanodroma leucorhoa. NCBI lineage: Eukaryota > Metazoa > Chordata > Aves > Procellariiformes > Oceanodroma > Oceanodroma leucorhoa. The sequence continues at coordinate 11,416,401 of JASVER010000012.1, forward strand.
AATGCTAATATTATATATAGATATATCTATATCTATCTCTATATAGGGGTGTGTATATATATACACACACACAGTCACACACAATATTCACATACATACAGAGAATGTAAGCCTAACAGAATTGCTTCCAACTGCAGTGGTATAATAATATTTTCCCCACCAGATGGCAGTAAGTTCAACTTAATATAAACCAGACTGGTTGCCACATGTGCAGCAAACAATGGCATTCTTTATATTTGGGTTTTTCTGTAAGAGGGAAATGCTGGTTTTTTCAACATGGAGAACTATTCCAGTTTCCTTCTATTTAATGACAAATTGGAGGATAAAGTTTACTACTAACAGCTAAGGTCAACTTTGATCAATGTATCCTACAAGGTTTTTTTTAAAACATGTATGATTTCATATTATAATTTTTTCAGTATACCGTAATTTCATCAAATCTGAGAAATATGGGTGTTATTTCCAGTCATTGTCTTTTTCCAAGAATAATTCCCACACAGAAATKACTCGGTAACTTTCAATTGCATAATAAACTTAAACTTTTACAATAAATGCTGATAATTAAAATGACTAAAGGACTCCAAAGAAGGGAAAAAAATTGAAACATCTTGTGCATAATTGTTTGACAAAAATATACAGTGTGCAAACTTCTTGACTTAAGAAAAATTCAGGGTATCATCTACAGCAAAAATATTGCAGGCAGCACATACCATATTACATATAGGCTAAATTGTCTTTAATGTGGGAGCTAACAATTCCTCTACTGGTAAGAGTAGGAAAGTTTTTGTCAGCATAGTCCAGGCACTGTAAAAATAATGTAATCTGGTGGATGGGGACTAGTCTGTAGGATATCTGGCTTTAGGAGCAACTCATCCATAGATTCCAGCCAGAAGATTATTGTTTGTCTTTTATTTCTTTAACTTCTCTTTATTTTTGAAAGAAATTTTCCAGAAGAAAACGTCATATATCATAAAAAGAGGACTTCCCTCCTATTCTACTAATATTAGTATTCAGAATGGTTAAGTGGGTTTATATTCAGCTCTATGCCAACTGCAAAGAAAATATCAAAAATGCACATTCTTACTAATAAAACACACTCATCTTTCAATAAATTTATGACCAAATACACAGTCTGTTTGGACAGCTGGCTTCCTATCTATCCTACAAGCACAGATTCAGATCCTTTTCTGTTTCATGATTTTTAGCTTTTACATAGAAAGACAAAGTAGAGCAAAATTTTCTCCAGATATACAAAACAAGTAAGTACGGTGAAGGAAAGAAAAGACCACAAAAATAAAGCAAAAAAAAAAAAAAAAACAAAAA
>JASVER010000012.1:11422266-11529655 GCA_030449065.1 Oceanodroma leucorhoa
TCTGCAAACTTACTGAGGGTGCACTCGATCCCCTCATCCAGATCATTGATAAAGATGTTAAACAAGACCGGCCCCAAAACTGAGCCCTGGGGAACACCGCTCGTGACTGGCCGCCAACCGGATTTAACTCCATTCACCACAACTCCCTGGGCTCGGCCGTCCAGCCAGTTTTTTACCCAGCAAAGAGTACACCCGTCCAAGCCATGAGCCGCCAGCTTCTCCAGAAGAATGCTGTGGGAGACAGTGTCAAAGGCTTTGCTGAAGTCCAGGTAAATCACATCCACAGCCTTCCCCTCATCCACTAGGCAGGTCACCTGGTGGTAGAAGGAGATCAGGTTGGTCAAGCAGGACCTGCCCTTCATGAACCCATGCTGGCTGGGYCCGATCCCCYGGTTGTCCYGCASCTGCCYYGTGAGCRCCCTCARGATGAACCGCTCCATGATCTTCCCTGGCACCGAGGTCAGGCTGACAGGTCTGTAGCTCCCCGGATCCTCCCTCTGGCCCTTCTTGTAGATGGGCGTCACATTGGCAAGCCTCCAGTCGTCCGGGACCTCCCCCGTTAACCAGGACCGCTGATAAATGATGGAGAGCAGCTTGGCAAGCTCCTCTGCCAGCTCCCTCAGTGCTCTTGGGTGGATCCCATCCAGCCCCATAGACTTGTGTATGTCCAGCTGGCGTAGCAGGTCATTAACCTCTTCCTCTTCAATTATGGGGGGTTTACTCTGCTCCCCGTCCCCATCTTTCAGCTCAGGGGRGTGAATACCCAGAGGATAACCGGTCTGAATATTAAAGACTGAGGCAAAGAAGGCATTAAGTACCTCAGCCTTCTCCTCATCCTCRGTGGCAATGTTCCCCCCGGCATCCAATAAGGGAGGGAGATTCTCCTKGGCCCTCTTTTTGTCATTAACATATTTGTAAAAACATTTTTTGTTGTCCCTGACGACACTGGCCAGTTTGAGTTCCAGCTGGGCTTTTGCCTTCCTAATTTCCTCTCTGCACGACCTGACAAGATCCCTGTACTCTTCCTGAGTCGCCCGCCCTTCCTTCCAGCGGCGATAGACTCTCCTTTTTTCCCTGAGTCCCAGCAAAAGCTCCTTGTTGAGCCAGGCCGGTCGTCTTCCCCGCCACCTCCTCTTACGGCACATGGGGACAGCCCACTCCTGCGCCTTTAAAACTTCCTCCTTGAAGAACTTCCAGCCTTCCTGGGCCCCTTTGCCCTTCAGGACCACCTCCCAGGGAACTCACTCAACCAGCGTCCTGAACAATGAATGCTGGGCAGTATTGCTGGGGAGGTTGTTGCAGTGCCTCACATGGAGGCATTAATAATTTTATTTCACTACCCAAAAGGTCTAACTTGATACATTTTAAAATGGCATAAACCTGGACATATGGTTTATGGACATATCACAYTGGTGTCTCAGCCATTTTGGATGAAATTCATCTTACCTGGTTTTAAGCAGCACCCTGAACTAGTCACCACAGGCCCCTTTTATAATTAGACACACTTTACAGCATGATTCATCTGATCTATTTTTAGAGATTCTTACTGGATGAAATCTGTTGTGCCCTAGAAATAGTCTTCACTGACCATGTCTAAACAAATACCTCAGTTGGGGAGATCTATACTGGATCAACTGAACAGTTTATTTTGTGGTTTATTAATATAACCAGCTCCTTTATTTCCTTTCTAAAAATCACAAGATATCAGGTAATAGCAGAAGTAATCATAACCAAAGATATAACTTTATGTTTTCAGACTTTCATCCTGTTTCTATTCATCACAGTCTCTGAGTTGTGAAGTTTTCTCTGGATTATTCCAAATTGACAGTACTTTTGAACTGCGTATTGAAAATGATTTTTCTAGTACACTTTTTAAACCCACAGTAACTAGAGGTAGCACAATTTCCCCTCAAAAATCAAGTGCTTGTGTAATGATTTGACAGGATTACAGTTTGACAAATTGATATTCTAGATTAGAACATGAGAAAGAGCAACAGGTATTTTAGGAAATCAGATTGTTGTAACATGCAGAAGTGAAAAGAAGATGCTGAATTTTGATCAATCATAAATAAAAGGATGTAGACTTGGGGAAGTAGGTGGGATGCTTTTTGGCAATCCACCTCTATCAAAGCTCCTTAACTACATCTTCTAAGCAAGAAGCTTGAAATATTTGAATAGTAAAAGAAAAACATTAAAGTCAAACAAACAAGCACAAATACGTATGTCTATCATCTTCTTCTCCAATGGAACAAATACAGAAGTTTGCTGCATAAAGAGCAAATTAAAATCAGAAGAAAGTCAATGATCTCCCTCACCTCCATAGACAAAAAAATGTAGTTACCATACTGTATGGTATCACARTGGATTAATATTTTAAAATTGACTACTGCTGAATCTTAAGAATTTATCTTAAATCCTCCAAATATGAGCTATACAATGGAAAAAGTCTTACCATTATACCAGTGTTTCTTTGCTTTGTGAGGGAAGTGCTAGTACAGATAAATAGGTTTATCCCAGAGGTTTAGGAGCAAATAACAGGCTGGACTGAATATCTCGGTAGTTTGGGTTTTGGCCAATACATGCTCATGAAGGTTTTCTTCATATCTCACCGATCCTGTTTACATACAAGCATTTGAACAATTCTTTATGTGACACAAGTGTTTGGACAAAAGTCCTTATGACAGGGGATAACTGGGGAAAGTTTTCATCCAAACTGCTGTCAATCCCAAGCTAAATACAAATTACAGAATATTTGTAAGATTACTGAACACACAAACATAAACAATTCAAAACTGAGTTATTTACCATAGCAGAAGTCATTATGAATACTTTTCATCCTACTTGGTGCCCAGAAACCAAAACTCAGGATAACTCTCAGAAATGCAAACACCAAACAACTTCATTTCCTGAACCACAATACCAAAAGGATTAACTTCCAGATAACTCAGGCTCAAGGATAAATTCATGGACAGAAGTTCCATAAACAGATAACGAAGGGTAGAGGTAGGGATGTCCCCTCTAACATCACAAATCCAAAAATGATGGATGTCAAAGGAGTACAAGGGAAATGGACCACAGAAAGCAGAGAGGCCCATGTGCCCTCACTAAATTGCATGCCATGTTGCCACTGTCATAGAATAAGCACCACGATAGATGGACCATTAGTCTGGCCCACAAGAGCATTTCTTGAATTATCTTGTTCCATGAATAAAAAACAGATAGACTTCAGTATCACCTTGAGGAAACTCAAATAAAATTGTGGGAAGGAGATATTTGTTTAAAATTGTTAAACACTGAGGCCTAAAAGTGAGATCACCTAGTCAGAACTAATGAGTGAAGAAATACCATTAGGGTTCTCACACAACATGCATTCAGACCCAAAATCCCAGTCACAGCAGGATCAAAGGTATGTTGTTTCAGAGAAATATGAAAGATTTTGTTCAGGATGTAATTTCAGACATTTTTTTAATGTCAAACTATCAGCCATCATGCCCCTCATAAACCAAAAATCATCAGATTTTCCATTCTCTAAGAAAATTCCATTTTCTTAGGCCAGAGCTCTCATAAACATGTCCTTGACAGTAGCATTTGTTAAGCATATATGCTGACCTTTTCAAAGTTTCTCTTTTTTGAAATGACTTTTCTCGTTTTGCATTCTGCTACATTCTTTCACATACTGCTAAGTGCAAACTTTGCATGCTTGCCCTAGTTTGCAAGGTTCTTTACTCATGAGCGTACAAGTATTACAAGATTTCTTTAGAATTCTTTCTTGTCAGTAATGTAAAACTTCCAGAGCTCTTCAACAGATACAAACACAGGGGAAATTTCCACCCTGGTTTCTGAAACAGGATGTAATAATTCTACCAAAAGCATATCTGTCTATAAAATAGCCAGTATTTATCCTGAGAACTCCCTCTTTCACGACTTTCTCTTTGGAAGAAATCAAATAAAGAAAAAAATGTAGTCATTCCCCAGACAGCACAGTATTTTAAAACCAAGACCAAGAGCAGCTTAGACACACTCTGGTCCCTCATAATTCCTATTTGATTTTCCATAAAGTCATTATGTAGCAAGAGGAGGCAAATGGTGAGAAGGCAGCATGTTTTGCATAAGGAGGATCTCTGTGATGCTCTTCTGAAAATATTAGAAAGGCAAAATCTACCATTTTTTAGAAAAACTTGTTTTCTACATTAGGATGATGCATCTTCTTGCAGCCCAGAAAGCCAATCATATCCTGGGTGGCATGAAAAGAAGCATGGCCAGCAGATCGAGGGAGGTGACTCCTTCCCTCTACTCGGCTCTTGTGAGACCGCACCTGGAGTACTGCATACAGCTCTGGGGTCCCCAGCACAAGAAAGACATGGACCTGTTAGAGCAGGTTATTAGAACAAAAATTATCAGAGCGCTGCAACATGGCTCCTGTGAAGAAAGACTGAGAGAGTTGGGCTTGTTCAGTCTGGAGAAGAGAAGGCTGCAGGGAGATCTTATTGTGGCCTTTCAATACTTGAAGGGGTTTGTAAGAAAAATGGAGAGAGACTTTTTACCAAGGCCTGTAGTGATAGGTCAAGGGGTAATGGTTTTAAGCTGAAAGGGGGTAGATTTAGATTAGATATAAGGAAGAATTTTTTATGATGAGGGTGGTGAGACACTGGAACAGGTTGTCCAGAGAAGCTGTGGTTGTCCCATCCCTGGAAGTGTTCAAAGTCAGATTGGATGGGGCTTTGAGCAACCTGGTCTAGTGGAAGGTGTCCCTGATCATGGCAGGGGCTTGGACTAGATGACCTTTAAAGGTCCCTTCCAACCCAAACTATTCTATGATTCTACAATTCTATGATTGTTTGGCATGACCAGCTCTTTACAGGAAATATCGTTGCCATAGGATCATATCACAAAGATTGTGATCTTAAATTAGTCAGGGTCTGCACAAAAACGAAGCTGTTATTGCTGTTGTTCTGCATGTCTCTGTTAAAAAGCTACWAGAAATACCGGGTTATTTTGGATTAACATTATTTCAGTAATGCTATAGCTTCCTTTTCTGTAAACAGCATTTCTACAAACACAAGCATTAAACGGACTTCTGCTTATCAATATCAGAGGCTCAGAAAATGACAGCACTGAAATGAACTTCATATACTTCAGATGCTCCTGGAATAAGACTAACTTCCATTTCAAGGACCAAACATCACTGAACATCACCATTTAGTGAGAAAATATGTTTTTCTGGTTGTTTGACTCAGAGTTCATTCCTGCATCTGTTATTCATATTCAAAGCATTTGGAAGGAGACTAGAATAAGGAGCAAGGACTTAAGTAGACTTTCTAAGGCTTTTTGTGGTAGTGTTTATAGACCAAGAAGAATATTCAAGAGCCACAGAGACTTAATTTGTTTTGTATCTTAAATTGAAGCTGATGCAGTTAATCATTCCTAAGTTTATAACAAAGCAAATCCACATACAGTACCTAAAGCGAATTACTGTAACTGTTACTGGCTTAACTTATCTATCAGGTACCTTGGTTTTGAGGGGAAAAGCCTAGAGATTTTCACATACTAACAAAATTGAAACAACACAGTTTTAAGCTTTGATGATTCTTTGCTAAATGGGCTTCTCCAAATCCTTGCTCTTAGCAAGTCCACAGTCAAGCTTGAATATTCTCTGTCATTAAGGAAATGTAGAAAAGGATGATCCTGGAGAAGCAAACCAAAGGATTTTTGGTGGGGATTAAAGCTGGCAGCACATTAAAAAAACTTGAATTAAAAAGGTATCTTTTCATTCAAATTTCAGATAACTATAATTCCTCTTGTATCACCAGACTAAAAACTGGTCTCTCTTCCAGTTTTTGCTGCCTTTACTTTATCCAGTAGATTGTTAGGATGTGCAACATGATAAACTGCTGTCCTTGAAATGATGATTTACAACTTTGTTGCATATCATAATAAAGTGCCAGTGCACAAATTGCTTAAAGACAGTACCAAACTGTAGAACCCTTATCTTCACTGAGCAAGAGGATCATGTCTCTTCAGGGTATTGTGTGTTTTGTTTTGGTTCAGTATGCTATGATAGAGCTGACAATTTTTTTCAAAGAGGCTTACCTGAGTGACTCAAATTAAGAGACTTTCGGTGAAATAACTAACTCTGTTATAAAAACTTTTTCTAAATTGCTGAAGTTTTCGTAGGCTAGATGTTCCACATTGGTTCAGCTATCTTAACAGATTTCCATAATTCTTTGTATTTCRTCAGGGAAGAAAAAATGGAGGGAAGAAAGGGTAGATAAACCATGCTGGTAGGATTGGTACCTCCCTTAATTCAAGTAAGTAATTCAGTCTAAAATTCCTCTAAAATAAACTGATGACACAGCGAACCTTATCTACAGCATACTGTGTCAAATCTTTGTCCACTTCTCTTGTGAAAACAAAGGAATTTGTTCTGAAGACAACAGGGGCATGAATTGCATTGGTTATGAAGGAAATTGCATCTGATAATCCTTGCTATGCAAACCACAAAACTTCACAACATCCAGGAGGCACCTCCAGCATAAAAAAAGCCCTCCTCTTCCCTGTTTTCAGAACCAGTGATGTACTCCCTTTGTTGAGAGAAGCTGAATTGGCTTCTATATCGCAATGGAGGTTAGAGATAGTGTTGCTTCTTGAAGCCCTTAGAGCCCTGGTATTCAAGAAGAGGAATAAGATGTTTAAATTATTTGCTCTTTCATCTAAATGAATGGCTCAAAGGGGAAAATCAAAGACAAGTATCAGTCTAATAGTAATCACTGGATTTAACAGAGTAAAATGCCTCCAACTGGCAGCCTGAACTTTAGCTTGAACTAACTAGGTGCAAAGCTGGCACATCACTCAAGCAACAGCCCAGTATAACCCAATGTTTTTTCAGAACTTCAGTGTCAACAACAGAAGAGGGCCAGGAGTGTATGTACTTTGGGGCAACATATCAACACGTGGTAAAATCCACCCTACAACAACAACAGAAATAAAACTTAATGGTTTTCATTGCTAATATAGAYGCATCGTTTCCCTTCAACACCAAATCTTATATATCTTTCATTGCAATGCTTTATCCCCAGCTCCTTACAGGAGAAGACTAATTATTTCAAGAAATGATCATGAATATAATTAAGATCAGATCCTCCCCTTGGTACACTGTGCAGACTGCTGTGAATCTAGAGATGACTTTCCTATCAATTACATTAAAACGAACAAGAGGGAGGCCTTTTATTTAAAAAATTTTCCTTCCAGGAACAAATCTCTCTATCTCCCTCTCCTTTTTTATTTTTTATTAAAACTTAATGTGTTAGTAGCATGAGAATAAGTGATTGCTGTCATTGCATTGCTGAATTTCAAGCAGTATTTGGATACCAAATAGAACAGCACTGTCTTTTGCACATGTAAGATTGAGTACTTAATCTTTTAATTTATTTTTGAAGGTAACAAACAAAAATTAAGAGAATCTCACATAGTCTAAATAAAGCTTAAGGCACAACACTTCCACATGGTGTATGAATTTCTAAACTGCAGTCAGTATGTGAACATGTTTGCTGTCATTAACATGCATCTATAGTTCAGCAGGAATACCAACATGTCATATTACCTGTAACAGCCTACACAAAAGACCAGCAAATAGATTTTTCTCTTAAGCTAATGGGACTAGTTAATGGTCCTTCTGGAGAAAAGGTACAATTTGCAATCATGTCAAAGACTCTCTGAAAACTGAATTAATATGCAGGATATAAATTATCCAGAATGAATCCAATGAATCCAGATCATGACCATTTTAAGATAATGGGTTTCCTACTTTTGCTATTAATATTTAATTGCTTATATTACATGTTTATATTGTCTTATGCATTTTTTGTGGTTTTCTTAGATAATTTTGGCCCATAAATGTGCAGGGTAGGCCAAAGACTTTTTTTCAAAAAAGCCTATCATTATTTAGAGGAAACTTACAGTTGGTTCACTTACATTCATTTCGAATATGCATCCCCAGTCTAAAGTTAAATCAAACCATCCTATAGATCAACAGAACTTCAGAATACACCCTGAGAAACTACTCCCCTTGATACACTCATAAATATTAATTACATTTATAGGATAGCAATACAAATTCTGCCAAGTACCACAGGACCCTGCAGTTATTAAAGAGCAGCAAAAAATTCTGATGGAAATGACCGGAGTAATTATTAGTGTTCCTGAAACTTCAAACTCTGTTCAACAGTTCGCCAGATATTTGCCCCCCTCCTTCAATTTTAACAAGAATAGTTGAAATACAATTACTCTCATACTGATAATAAGAACATAAATGCTGGAGCTTGTAATAAAACAGAACAACATATAGTAASTACTTAACAGAAGCTACTGGTCCTAAAGCAACAATTTTAACAGTAAAATTCTAATGAAAATAGTAAGCCATCAAAATTTACAAAGTACCACAAACAGTTAAAATTTCACAGAACAGATTTAATAAATACAATTAATAAAACAGGCACACTTATGCCGGAGCAAATGCTACGCATTTTAATTTTTCAAGAGGAAATGTAAGACGCTGCAACTAAAGGAATAACAAAGCAAAAAGAAACAAAGTACAAACATAACGATTCTCAAAGGTTAATGGTTACACCACCAGCTCATATTCACTAATCACGTTTTTACTACCTACAGCCTGCAGATAATATTTTTTTTCCCCCTGAAGAAGGTAAGACTATTATGTGCTGACTTYTGTGTGCATTTTTAATTGTCTTGCCTAGGAATGCAAATCTCGAAAATTAGCGTTGTAGAGCCAAAAAAGGAAGAAAAATAACTGGCAAAATATTGTAACAAAAAAGTTATTGCAGAAAGATAGAAATTCATTACTTTCATGCTCTGTCAAACTTATAATAATATGCACTTAGAAAGAAAAGCAAAATCTTATTTTAAATGGCATTTGCTAAAGCTACGCTAACAAAAGGATTTGTGGTCCTGTCATGAAAAAACATTGACCCTTGACCTTTTTTCAGTTTAGAGAAGCAGAACAGCCAGAATCTTGTGTATCAAACAAATGTTTGTTTTGTATAAACATTCTCCCAATTTTCTTAGTTTGCTGCAAAAGCGGAGAAAAAAGGAAAAAAAAAGGAAAGAAAAAGAAGAAAATGCCCCAAACGAAAGGCTCGATTCGGAAATAGTGCAAGCCTGCTTCTAAACAGTCATGTGACTTTTTTTTTGCTAACAGCCATGTGCTCGCGTATCATTTTACTCTGAAATAACTCTGCGGATTTCAGCTCAACCTGCCTTTGCTTATAATGCATGACATAGCCTGTGAGGGAGCCTGAGAACCGTCCCTCTTCAAAAGCAAGGTTCCCATGCTTGGCCTGTAACCATGGAAGCAGATGCCTTTTTTGCTTACCCCTGCTTACCTCTTTGCAGCCACGAGCTGCTCCCTATTGTTAAAAGGGGTACGCCTTGATTTTTCTTCGTCGTGACCGAACTTGCCTCTTCTTCAAAGGGCATGATGCTGCAGGTCATTGGTCTAGACTGTTTGCACGGTCCAGAGAACAGCCTTGATGTAACCCTTGCTCCGTCTGTGCCACACCACCAGCCGTGCGACTGTAGACTGTAGGGGGACATCGGAGATCTGTATTTGAAAAGAAGTCCGTCCGATTTTGCCATTGTGCCTTTTCAGTCATCGATCGAATGAATATCGAACCTTCTGTCRTTGCATGTGTGAAATAGATAGCTTAGCAAGCACTTTTGTGCCCAAACCTGTGCAGTGGGCCAAACTCTCTTCCTTTATTCACAAGTATTATTGTTTTTTGTAGTATAGCCATTTCTTAGGTACTATAATAATGGTGTCCTAATGTTAGACCAGCCTCACAACAGAATCTCTTTGTTGTAATCTGCTTGATTTAGCACTTAATTTTTTTTGTTTTTTTTAAAGGTGCTTTCTCTTTTAGTCATTCCCAGTTGAACATCAGCCCTCTTAAAGTGCAAGGGAGGCTGATTTTGAATTGGTAAGAATAGCCCAGAATCGTGAGGGGTTTCAAAAAGATACTGACTGGAGGTTTGCTACCATAAGGCTTTAAAAATAACACGGGGGAGGGGGGGGAAGTGAACTTGAAAAGCTTCCAAGGTAAATTCAAAATTAAAAAAAACAGCAAATATGATTCTTKTGTGTGTGTGTGTGTGTTAAATACAAATAAAGTAGATAGTGGTAAGGAAAGACAGATCTTGTAATAGATAAAATAACCTGACAGTGGTGGCTAAAAACCTAAAAGAATCCTATCTCCTTTTTTCCCTGGATATACAAAGATAAATTATTTGGAAATTTAACATGGGAGCTCTAAAATACTTTTTACTCTTCTGTACTATTACACAAACATTTTAGATACTCACTGGCCAGCTAATTTTTTTAAGATATATTTCATTTAAAAAACCATATAGATAAACGTTCAAACCATAGCAAGAAATTACGAAAATTATGCTAAGCCACTGAGAAAATGTAGCTGAAGCGTTCAGTCGAAGAGTTCAACAGAACTCTAGGAATTTCAGGGGGGAGTGAAGAAAAAGATGCTCTAACACCTTTGAATAAAAAAGACAGAATTGTAGCTAATGTGGAAAATGAAACATTCTTGAATTCAGTCGGTAAGCAAGTTTTTACTCTTCTTTTAACAGAATGGCAAACTCTCTGACCACTGCCTGTCAAAAAACAATAACCTAGTGACAGCCATCAGCACCTACTCATTGTAAAATATGCCTGCCTCTACTCTGTTCTAATAAAATTTGGATCCCATCAAAAAGGGCTTATATATTCTTCAGGGTGTTGCTTTCTCAGTGTTGTCTGTATATGACATCAGTATATATATTTTTGAGATACCACTATCTCATACTTCAAGGCATACCTATTTTCTCTAATTGCCGCAGGCAAAGGGGAGGTGCACTAAAGAATAAAGAAGGTTATTGTGACAGATGAAACATAATTCACAATGAGTACTCTTTTCATCCAGCCCTAAGTAGCAGAGGATTACTCCAAGCTGAATTTTAGGGGAGTATGTATGATCTGATTTAATAATATGAGGACAGGCCACAAGCTGAAAGGCAATGTAAACCAATTATGCTTTTGCTGATTGTTTGCCGGGTTTTGTTGTTGGGTTTTTCCCCCCCTCCCTCTTTTCTGGAAGTAGAAGAAATCTTAACGTGAAGAGGGTCTGAAGAAACATGGGGAAAAGTAAGAAATGCCGAGAAATAAAAGTTGGGATTTTCTGGAATGGATATTGATAAATGATTATTCTATGTTTCTGCTTCATGACACTTAAATGAAATAAGATCATGCCATTTCTTCAGTAAATATGCGCTGTGAAAGTAGGTAAACTAATTTTGATACACTTACTGAACTTGTATTGCTTCAGAGAAAATCATACTTGAGTCTTCTAAAAATGCTGCATGATATCAAGTTTAGATGTAGATAACAGTGAGAGTAAAATAACTTTCTGCTAAACGTGTACATTGCTTTTCTGAGTCACTGTTTTAATATTTAAACAGTAAATAGGTAAGCTTGCATGTGTATTTTATATGTTTGTTTCCTTATAGTGTGCTTTGGAAAAGACTTGCTTAGCATAAATTACTGTATTACATTCTGAAAGGATTTATCTTTTTACTGTTTCAGTTTTCATGTAACAACTATTTTTTTATGATATCTAAAATTGCATTCAGAATGTCTGGCCATGTGTAGCTAGTTAAACTGCAGAAATTGCCAAGGTATTTGGCAAAAGGAGTAAACAGTATCTCATTTTGTCTATAGAAATGTTAATTTAGATTAAATTTTTTAAGCAATAGGTAACTTTTAAAAAAATCCATTTTAATTTAAGTGTTAATAAAGTAATCATTGATCTTCTCAAAGAATATTTCTATACATTTTGTATAATTTAGTATGCAAAATAAAACCATTTTTAGATACAGATTCTAAATGTCTTTTTCAAGTGTTCATCTTGTTTGAAAATCACAGACAAAAAAACCCAAACAACCATGAGTTAAATGTTTGCTTTCATATATTTTGTACTTTTTAATTACACAAAAACTGCTTAGCAGTCAGAGCTAATAAAACCGTGCTGCTAATTGAAAATAAATTGTTACTAGGGTTTAGTTCATACCTTTCAGATTTCAGACTGAAATATAAAATAAAGATTAATTGGAACAAACTTTCTGTTATTCAAGTGCTGCTATATATCAGACCAGCTAAGCTGATTCAACAACTTAACACCGAACCTTACATAAATAAATGGCAAGGAAACGACATTAAAATATGCATGTGAAATTATTATTACTTATATTTTCTAAACCAACAAAGAACACTGAAATTTTGTCTTTCTATAAGCTGTGTTACTGAACTATTCTCTTACATAATATGATTTCATGCCATTCTTAAAAGCAAGCATAAAACCAATATAAGTATTTCATAAGCACCATAAGCAATTAGTTAGATTTTGGTGAATAAGCAGTATGCATTAAGCACACTTTGGTACTATACTCTTAAAGAAAGAATGAACAATCAGAAAATGTATCAAAATACAATAAGAAAACTGCTAGATTGAAAACATACATTTTAATATTTTAGTTTGCAAAGGGAGCTGCAGCCAAAAGACCGTTCTAACCACCTGACAAATAGCAACAAACAACAGCTCTCGAGTCAAAATATTTATTAGGGTGCCATGTCAATGTACAGGCTAGCATATGTGCTAAGGAGAAATTATTCTATTATCTTCAGCTGAGTGAAGTAGTAACAATGAACATAAAGATTTCTAAATATATATAGAGCTGAGAATGTTTCTTTCAAATCATACAGCCATTTAATTTTCATTGATCATTTAAAAATATATCAAAAAGTGTAAAATACAAGTTCCTTTAATTCCTGTGACAATTTTTATCCAAATGTTATTGTTGCCATGTCACACTGCATTTGCCATCCATATTAAAGTTTCTTAGTAAGAAATAAATACTTAAGCATTTGTTTAAGGAGTCAAGTGGCATTTTTGCTACACTGAATGACATTAATTTAAGCAATATATCTTCTACTAATAAACTTTCAAACAATGTATATTTGAGGGGTATTCATATTGGTAGAATGTTTTTGTTCTCTTTAAAGTTATTTTGAAGTAGAATTTATTATTGACATTACGGCACATAAAACTTCCAATAAAATTCAGATGAAGGTTGTCTTTGGAAAAGTAGGGAAAAGAGAGCATCTCAGATCATGCTTGTATGCAACAAAAAAAGTACATATCTCTTAAGATGAACAAACAATGTTTTAATACTGAATCAAACTATGAGCACTCATATCTTTTACAAATCTAAAAATATTATTATTGTGCATTATTTTAATTCTTTTCTGTAAAACATACATCAGGATGACTGAATATATATCAAGTTCAGTACGTCAGTTTTAATAGCCAGTGTTGATGTTTTTTTAAAAGAGAAGAAGGAGGAAAAAAGAGCTCTTCCCCCTCCCCTGCAAACAGCTTTGGTTTTAACAAAATCTCAGTGTGGAGGTATAGTTGTCTCATCCCATACCCTATAAAGCGTTAAAAAACTGTGAATGAAATTAAGATTTGTAATATTTTGGGAGCCACAAAGAATACAGCAGCTCAGGAGACAACACTGGGAATGTAAGAAAACACAGGCTTTGATTCTATACGACAAGCTGGATAGGAGTCAAAGCTGCCACATGTGGTGTGAAAAAATGCCACCCCGGTGTGAACAAAGGGTTTAAAATGGAGTCAAGAAGCGTGCAAGCTCAATGTCTAAGCTTTTCCTGTGAATTGTACTGCCACAACCTGCAGGATATCAAGTGGGCTGGGAAGAATAGAGTGCCTTTGGAAGCTACAATGGAGTAGCGGTGGCCGTCGGTGCGTTAGCGTTTCTATTGTTTTGGTCTTCTTGTTTGTGCATCGTTACAATGCGCTGCTTTACTTAGTGAGAAATTAAACTCTAAGCACCAAAAATAAAGTCACAAAATTCACCGAGAAACTGCTGAATGCAGTAACTCTGATCTTTCTTATTGTAGTCCTAGTTTACAGCTCGATGAGAGAATTTACCAGCTAGATCGTTCATTTTACYGGGGCCTGAACCACGATCTCGCACATACAAAAAACAGAGTAATAATCGTTGTTCATAAATATCTCTATGGCCTTTTACTGAGATAATAGTTGCAATAATATAAACATTCGTTGGAATGAAGAATGTCATTGGAAGACAGAATGTTGCACCTTATTTCAATCAACACCTTTCCTTCTTTTATTACAACATAAAGCTATAAATATGCATATTCAGTTCAGAAAACACTATCTTTTAGAAATAATCTATGAAAGTGTGCAGCAGCGACCCAAAAATGTATGGGTCATACACTCGCAAAGACGCTACGCTAACAATGTTTAACAGCGAAGGTACTGAAAATCATAAATATTCTACCCAGATAAAGGAAAATGCTATGTAGTCATGGCACAAGGAATAATAAGAAAGAAAACAGTTAAATATATTTTCCCAAAAGATGGAAATAGCAAAAAATACAAGTTCCTTGAAGGGAAGATGCAATATAGTTATTAGAATTCCTAAACAAAATCGATTAAAATCCAAGGAAGCAGACCTACAAAACCCAATAAACAGTAAATTTTCTAAGAATTAAAGAAACCTTCTGATTTTCTGTATTACATTTACATTTTTTATTAAGGATTAGGTCAAAAGCCACTGATTTTTAGTTTATGAAGGCAGGTCAAGACAAGAACATTTTTCTATTTACTCTGTGTAACTCTGTATAAAAATCAATCTGTTACTTTCATTACAACCACACAATCAATTCCATTTAAAGTACAATGCAACAGCCAAGTCCAAGGACAATATGGATCGCTGAAAATCCTTCATACTATCTACAGAATTTATTCAGTATGACTGGGATGATTTTTCTTCTCATTAGTATGCAACGAGCTTTCACAAACAAACTTATCCCAGCTTTGCCTGTTTTTAGTTCAAAGCATAAAAAAAAAAAAAAAGCATACACTAATTTACTGATGCGTAAGTATTGCTCTTCAGTAAATAACACAAATCATCTATTCAAGAACAATTTTACTGAGGAAAGTGTCTAAGTCACACTGAGTCACGATTATTTCTACAACTGTAATAAGACAGGACTACATCCTAGATAAACCATATGACATACATGTAGACACACATGATGAATGTAGATAATGTATTTAAGCAGTCTGTCTTAAAAGGCTGTACTTTATCAACCTACAAATATTTGTAAATATGCCCCTCATTTTTCTGTTCCTCATAATGCTATTCTGAGGTTCCTAAGGGACACAAAGCCAAGGTATTTAAAAACTGCAAAATATTATCAATGTCTCTCCCTGCACAAAGAATTTGGTAAGATCATTTGGACAGATGTAATTCAGGCATTTTTATAAATGTTTTAAATGTTCATAATTACTTTTACAGTCCTAGTTCAACATATTAAAATCAAGGCATAATATCAGATTTTAAAACAGTAAAACTCCAAACTGTACTTTTATTTATGGTATGTTTATACAGGTTTATTTTGCTGGTTTGGTTTTGTTCCCAACCTATTTTCTCAACTTATTTTCTCCTGCATCTTAGTACTTGTAGGGGTTTTTTAATACTATTTTTCCCTTCTGCTTGCCTGAAACATAAACCTGTCAGATGAATATTGCTGTAAATGAACAGAATGGACTGAAAAATGTTCTGTTCAGAGATTTCTGCAGAATAAAGCTGCCTGAGCTTTTCAAGTAAAAACCTTATCTTGAATGTTCTTAGCATTTGTTCCTTATTTATTCTTTTATTGACCACTTTGTTCAACTACATATGTCCCTCCCCAATAACATATCAGAGAAAATGAAAAATGAATCTTGGAATAGTGATCCAGAATGTGCAGTCAGATGTCTGTTAACAGTGCTGAGGCCGTGTTTCGATGTCCCTGGTTTCCCCAGCTTTGATAATTTGAGATGACACTATGAAATCTCTGGGTGTATCTTAGGGTGCCATCTCCTTTTTAATCTGGTGTATGTTTTTAAGTCACTCTTAAATTGTTGYTTCTGTCAAGTGGTCAACCAATTAGCAGCATCCTCTCCTGGGTAACAAGATGGCATGCACACACGTGTGTATGTATGTGTACACGTACACATGTGAATGTGCGTATTCTGGCTTGTTATTTCAGCTGAGTCTCAAACTAGGACTCTCATGCACCAGTTAAATTTACCTCTGCCAAACCTCACTGTATGCATTCCACTCATAAAGAAAATTGCATAACRCCAAATTTCTTACATATAACAGCATGTAAATAGACAAAGGGTTCACAGCACTGTGAGGAGAGAAACCGTCCTGACAGACTTGCATTTATCCCCACTGCAAACCTTAAATAAGCATACATAAACATCTTTTTCCTCTTGTTCAGCTGTGTTTACTTGCCACTGCTTCCCTCCCCTGGCTTCCACCAGCTCATTTTTCCCCACCTCCTGAACCTGTTTATTTTCTCTCTCCTGCCTGTCTGCCAGCAGCGGCGCTGAAGAATCCCCAAAAAGCTGCAGCCCCACGCATTCCCATCCCAGGGGCACCCTGAGCGTGTGAACGGGTCGCGGGAATTAACAGGTCAATTCCATATGGGCAGGAGTAGGCATGACTCAGGCCTTGAGAAGGTGAAGCTGGGCTATCTGGAAAGATTGCATTAAATGTGAGACGTAATATCTGCAAGTCAGATAGCAGAGATACTGTTGAGAGAGAAAAATTCACTTTCCCAGAATACTCTCCATCTATGCAGACATTAAACAGCTGAAACATGGGCGCCGCAGAGGTTAAGCTTGCCAGYTGAGAGCAGGACACTGAGCTACTCAGCAGCCCTCGCCTCTCCCTCTAACTACCGCACCAGCCTGGGGAGCCGCAACACCAATTTTACCAGCAATCTGCCCCCAGGGGCTATTTTAAGATTGTACCGGACCCATCTGCAAAGCTGGCCCCAGAGAGACAGCTCAGGTCTGTTTGAAACGGTACAAACCGGCTATGTAATCCAGTTCAGAGCCCGCAAATAAGCGATACAAGGGATCCACGCTGGCTCCTCACCCCTGCATGAATTTTGGTGGCAGCAAGGAAACCAAAAATGTGGGATGCCAGTACAGTTAAACGATTTATCAGGAAAGAGTAAACTTTTTAGAGGAGAGTTACCTTTCCTTGCAGCAGAAAAACATAATATCTTTATTTATTATTAGCAGAAAACAATTCCAAATTTTCCTGACTCAACTGTGTAAATTCACAGAYCAGGTTTTCCCCGGGCTAAAATGCATACCAGACCGGGGTTGTAATCACCTCCAAAATTAGCTCCTCCCTCACTGACACCAAAGGACATCTCTTATGGCAGCTCCTCCTGCCATCTCCCAAAGCCTGCTAGATCTGCATAGGCCTCGCAGGCCAGTCAAGGTGACAAAAAGCAAACGGACAACAGGCAGAGTAACACATAGAGAAAACACAGGCCAACAGACCATCTCCAGTATAGAAACGTACCAGCAAACAGCTGCTTTAGAGCAGTTGCCCATGGCTGAAGCTTTGTCAGTGTGACACCACCAAACATCGGGGCCCCTGATGTCCCCAAGAACTTGGTTGCTACTTCCTTACCCGTTGCCTGTCCCCTGAAGAAGATGCTTAGAAAAATGGGTCAGGAAACGTACCAGGACAGGAAAACATCACCACTCTCTTTTCTGCTAGAGTCCTTGCTGAGCATTTACTACCACATGGGGTAGTAAAGGCAATTCAATTTTCCCTATGTGCTAGTGCTGGAGGCCATTACTGATACAAGGGCCAAAATTATTCTGATTTCTTGCCACAAAATGTTAAATTTATGCTTCTCGACAGTTCAACAGGAACAGCACTGGTGCAAGTACACACTCCACCCTTTAACCATCCTGTGTTGCTCAGGAATGAGAGACCAAGAGTAACATGAGAGTGTTCTCTGCTTGGAGAGAACTTTTCACTGCCTTCCTTAATTTGTAAATCTCCTTCTGTGGGTTTATTTTAGTACCTTGATTCTATTTGAACATAGCTTATTATGATTTAATTTCCTCCTTTTTTTTAAACAGAGGATGGAAAAGAAAAATAAATCTCTCATGCTCTCAGCATACAACAGTTGATATAATAGACTGAAATGGCTCCTTCTAATCACTTGGGGATTTTTAAGTGCATTTTATTGACATGATAAGCCATTATGAGTTCTTCAGACTTGTTATGGTTTATCATATCAAGGCTTATGGTTTTAAGTAATATTCCTAATATGCATTCACAGCATTCAGTCCAACAGCTTCTTTAATCTCAATTAAATACCATTAAAGATATGTATGATACCTATGTATAAGTGGCACTAGAACAGTATTTATATGCACTAGTAGCCAAATAATGTCAGACTGGCTCAGTTGCCTTCCATCTCATCCCATACCCATGAGTCTTATTACTCAGTACAAGTTCATACGCAAAGGTAACATTATTCATTGGAATTATGGGGGACAAAAGTTTCTGGTGCTCGTTTTTTTCCTAGGGTTTCTTTCTTTTCTTCAAGTTAGTAATTAAAATGACATCCCTTCTGCCAAACCCCAGCAGCTGTCTGAGCAGAACTTAAAATCTCTTGATACATCCCAGCAAAAGGGAGGTTATCCCTAGTGTCCAGTTCAACATTTGTTCTCAAAAAGAAATAAAACTGAATGTCAAAGGTCACCATGGAGAGCAAAACTCTGACTGCACAGAGCACAGCTGTGCATCTATCCTGAATGGCCACATAATACACCTATGTCTTCCCCAACCTGTGCCGCAGATATATAGTCTGCCCCTTTATGCTTTTTGTACTTCATACTACTCTGTTTCCCCGTTTCATCTTCCTTTTATCTTTACATTCTGGCTGCTCCACAGCCATGGGTCCCCTGCCCTTAGAAGAAGAAAGTGGGAAGCAGCAAAAAGAGATGGTGTCCAAGGCAGAAGAGAGGCAGTCAAAATGAGTATGGCTGCCAAACTGCCTAGACCTTCTCTTAACAAAAGGCAGGGAGTCCTGCACTAAGAGCAGCAACAGAGAAAGCTGTTAGAAGGTTATAAACCACTTAGAACTTAAGTGTTATGAATTTATGGCAATTGCTCTAACTCCAAAATGAAAAAGGTGCAGCTAGTTTAGGAGGCTGAACTGGAGCAGAGGATAAAGCGAGACACACCAAAACACAGTACAAAAAAGGAGTGGGGGCCTGGCAAGGCAGGCACCAAATTTGGCATAAGTACAGATTTTAAAACATCCAAAGGTACAGTAGGTTGGGCCAGTGGCCCATCTCGCCATCTGGTGATCTCCCACAGAGACCAAAGGCAAAAACCTTGGGAGGGGTATAAAAATAGACCAAAACTACAGTGTTCTCCAAATTCAAAAGAAACTGGGAGCTGTCACCTTGCACAGAGGCTGGACAGTATTAATCAGCTAACGCTGTAGCATCTTGCATCTTCAAGTAGAAGCACTTGGCACGCTTGTCTCTAATTTAAGGAAGAAAAATATAGATATATAAAAGATTAAGAGCACATTTGTCATTTAACTAGATATACCAACAGCTGAAACAAAGATATTCATGTTGCAAAACTAAAGGATGTAGATCCAAATTGTACTCGTAGTTATGGTCAGGCAGATGCGCAATCCTCTGATTACTTTATGCAAAATAGCTGCAAAAACTGAACTAAGTTTTTCGCTGTTGTCAGAGGTTGGCCTACTACTGAGGTTACACTCGGTACAGAATGCCATGCTTCTCCTATAATGGATTTTAAGTTTATGATGCACTCTCAGAATAACTTCAATAAAACCAAAGGCTATCAAATGATTTCATAATCAATTAACACTACAGCTTAATTCCCAGTCTGCTACATCCTTCAGTGCTGCTTTGCCACATAATTGACGTCTAATTTGCTGTACCATACAAACGGGCCTTGTTTATTCTCATTCCATTACCAGTAACTAGCTCATTATTCTAATGCACTCTGAAGTATTTTAAAAATAGATGTGAAAGCAAGTTCCATTCTATTCTACATCCATTAGTTATCCTTCCAGGTTAGAAACCATGTTCAAATCATTATAGTCCTTTCTCTTTAAACATATCAAGTAACTCATTTGTAGCAGAATACGGTCCATGTTCTAGGAAACCTTGTTGAGGTAAGACAACAAGGCACATATCAACAGGCAGCAAGACTGATTAACACATATTAATCCTCAAACAAAGTAAATAATTATCATTTTATAAATTTCTACTTTATTTTGATGGCTCAATGTTATAGAAACAGTCCAAAAGTCCCTTCTAAGAAATCACCTTTTTTTGCCATTATACCCTTAACGTCAATAAGTTTGTTAAAATACTCACAAAACCAGTAGTATAAGTATGCATGTGCAACTGGAGCCTCGCAAAAAAGAGCTTGTAGCAGCTATAAAACTACCACAGTAGAGGAAATCCCCTTCTCTGGCCTCTACCACATCCAACAATTGAAAAATATGCCTCCTTGGTAAAGAGACATTTCTGTTTAGCTGCGAATTCATGGATGTCTAAACACCACCACCACAAAGATGTTAAAGTCCACTTTACTTTTGTATTTGATGAAAACTCATGTAATACAGGTCAGTGATCTATGGCTTACATAAGCAGGTAAAAATTGATCAAACAACTACAAACTTCTCCTCTGCTACCTACAGAAAGAACTGGAACCAGAATTATTGAAAATAATGTACTGTCCACTTGAAGTCAGAAGAGACATGCTCTTGAGTCCCCTAAACAGAGCAGCTGTAGAGCAGTACCTGACTGCATATTTCTGCATTCGTTGAGGCAACTCTGAATTCAGACAGAAATCCACAAAGATAAAGTCACTTGCTAGAACCCTGGGCCTTTAAACTACTGTCCTGATTTCATCTATGCATATGCTGTTTTCTTAGACTGCTAAAGACAGTATTATACAGTTATTATTGATGTAATAGTCTGTCTGTCATTTAGTATTTACTTTCCAGGATTATTTGGTTTCTTAAAGATACATTAATGCTTTTTGATTGTATACAGCCATTTGAAAACTCCATGCAAGGGGGGAAATTTTTTTGAGGAAATGAGTTACTAATATTCATGTGATTAACTCAGTGATAAGGTATTACTTTCCTGGACCCCAAATATTAAATTATATTACATCGTGATAATCTAGAAAACTCCTACCCACACCTTTTTTCATTCATATTTTTTGGACTTATACTGGGAGTCAAAATCTGTTCCATGCATAAAATTAATCAAGAAAAGAGAAAGAATCAACAAGAGAAACAACATGTATCAAAACTTAAGGATCTCAGATTTAAATTTGCCTTCACTGGACCAGGGGACCAGAGCTCTGATATCCATGTCATTTGGAGCACCTGATGATATCGGCATCTGTATTCTCATTCCACTGTCAACCTTCCGGGAACAGGCAGGAATTTTATTTCATCATTATATAGAACTCCAAACTCCCCTTTTCACATGGACTAGAATAAACAGGTTTTGAGTTTTATAGATAACCGTTCTGTAAGAGATTTTTCATCCCATCATTTTACATCTAAATGTAACTAGTTCAGGATTTTCCAGTTTGTGTCGCGAATGAATGGTTTAGAGGCCGCTTAAAGAATCACTGTCAAAGGTATTAGCAGAAAGTGATTTTAATAGAGATTTACAAAGGTGCGACCTAAGAGAATTCGATGGCAAGGTCCACTCTATCACTTACTACACACATATAAAGGAAAATCATCTAAGGGTTTATATCTTAGGGACTATATGTGTTTAACAGTAGTCTAGGGTTCATTCACAGTTTAGCAACACTTAATCATCACCTAGTCATTAACAAACTTTAGTAGCACTTAATCATTAACTAATTTAACATTTACAAGGTAAGTTAGTAAGTCTACTACAATCATGACTTAATTACAAATTATGCTTACTGTTAGTACGCACACACACACAGATATATATATAAATATACAGAAGGTACCTGTTAAAAATTCCCCTYGAGTTCAGTGAAGAAATATTCACTTCAAATGTCTAGGCAT
The DNA here is from genome assembly GCA_030449065.1 of Oceanodroma leucorhoa. NCBI lineage: Eukaryota > Metazoa > Chordata > Aves > Procellariiformes > Oceanodroma > Oceanodroma leucorhoa. Next base: position 11,444,360 of record JASVER010000012.1, read on the forward strand.
TTGTCTCTCAACGGGTGAAGGGTTGAGTTTCGAGGAGTAAAGGGGGTTTAGCACAGGTCCTGACGATCCTCCGAATATCGCAGACTCGAGAGGTCGCGAGCTCGAGAGGCGTCCCACCCAGAGGGAGGTGCTGGGCGCAGCCGCTGCCGTCCCGGAGAGCTCAAAGGGTCTCACTTAGGACCACCGTTTATAGGTTTGCAAGATGATTGGCTTCAGTCATCCATAAATTTCCACCCTGGCCATGGTCCCAGGTGGTAATTACTAAAAATTGTCAAGGTTTCAGTGTTGTTCTACTTGACACCTGGGCCAGGCAGTAGGAGTATGTTCCCAGCCCCAGCTATGCCGAGTTTCTGATACAGCCAAGGAGCGCTCAGCCGCCAGACTCAATACACCAAGGCCAAGGTTTTGTGGGAATTTCTGAGATCAACAAGCGGCCCAGATCAACAAGTGGCCCAGGAAAAAAAGGGAGTGTGAATGCACCACCACAGTTTGACAATAAAGGTCAGATATCAGTTAGGTATGACCATCTAAAGTATATGAAGAAAATAAAGCAAAGAGGAGGAAAGGCTAAAGGAGACTGAATCCTGGTACCTGTAACGATGGAAATGAATTCACCCAAGCTCTCCATTATCTGGAGATGCTCCACTGAACCTTTGTAATCCTTTTAGCTTTACCAATGTGAATTTTACTGTCAAACAGACTTCAAGCATTTCATTAATTTGAGAGAATTAATATATTCTCATATACATAGAGACAAACTTATGACTGCCTTTCTAATAGTTTTGCATATTAATTTTTTGCCTCTGCATAAAATAGAAACAGATATAGATAACATAAAAATGTGCAATAGTATTATGATCATGACCACAAATATTGACTATGATCCTATAAATGCATTTTTGTATGCACAGGTAGACCCACCTATTCATCCATCCATCCGTCCGTCCACCAATCCAAGATATTTGAAAGAAACCTAATGTACACAGTCCGAGCAACGTGTAAGTTAAGGGAACACAAAGAACTACTACTTTCAATTCATGCTTTCCTTTCTCTGAAAAGACACAGTCCTTAGTACTTTGGTATGCTGTCCAGGTTTCCTTAGAAGTATTTAGAATATATACTCAGAGATAGAAAAAATTCATCCAGTCCAGGACCAAAATGGGAGGTTTTCAGTAATATATTTGGCTACCTAGCTTAGCAGTTTGACAGAATCTTATTTTTAAAAGCAACTTAAATCCCTACTCTCAGCAATATCAAGGAAAGTGTTCCAAATATGAGCTGAATATTAAAAACACAATGTTTTTTTCTTCTTAATTCTCAGAAGATGATCTTGGATTCCTTGGATGTTGCTTGTACGATAGCCAAACAGGAAAGCAGGAAAAGTAAAAGGCCATTGATTTTTTTTTTCCCCTACTACTATGAAACCAGCAAGAATAACTTATTTCATTGTGGGAAAGTGGCACCATTCATGGAGACAAAATCTTCAAAACATAGCCTGAATTTTAGGAAAGCAAACTAATTAAGAAGGGCATGCCAAAACACATTACCAGTGACGGAAGCATCATGCCAGTTTACAGCCAGGCCACCTAGCAGGCAGTGACAGAACCCAGGCCAGAGTAGCAGAAAATTAAATTAAACAGAAAAAAAATCCCTCTCTCATCTCCTCCTCAGAGAAGCCTCTGACTAAATATCTCATTCTTGACAACAGCTAGGAAACAGCTGTAGTTTCCGTCCAGCACTTATCCCCAACTCCTGCCCACAGACAATACTCTCTCATTTCGGCAGGACTTGGTGAGGTTCCAGTTGCCCTTCTGTTGGCTGTATATTCTCTACACTTTGAAATGGTAAATATCCAGGAGAATGCAGTCTAGCTGCACTACTGCAGCTTGTGTGTCTTATGGTGGGGAAGTTATGAAGTTGTTTAGGAGACAGCAGTGCTGTTGGGGAAATGAAATGCAATCCTCTTAAGCAACAGCCATTAAGGTTGCCCACACTTTTATTCTAAAGCATCTGCATTTCTGTGAATCAGGCAATCATAAAAGGCATGGACAAAACTTCCTGATAATTTTGGACACCTCTCCAGAACTACGTAATAATATTCTCCTACTCACAAAGTTACCCTGTGCTCCTAAGGGACTGATGTTACACAATATAAGAGAATGCAGCATCGCAAGGAAGATTAAGTACACCAAGCAGGGTTCATGCAAGAACATCATGTAACGTTCCATAAAGACTGCTATGAATTCAGAAAAAGTCAATTAAAAGTTCTCTTCTCTGGAAGAAAATTAAAGGAATATTTGGTCTTCCTCCAACAGGACAAATAAACCTTCAACTCTTTGTCTCCTCCAAGAACAAACAAGATGTTTGATGGTCAGGAAAAGGTTTTAATTTTTACTGTGGTTTTTGTTTTATTATTTTTTTTTGTGGTCCTTCTACAAGTGATTTCAATATATACAATCACTAGTCAGCTGCCCACTAACCTCACTTAAAAATAATGCTTAAAAGACTGCCTTACAAAACTGAAATTCAGAAGTTCTTTCATTCTCGGGAGCATACAGGAAACTGATCATTAAAAGCCATCCTAAGCTGCACAAACTGTAAAAGGCTTCAAGAGCTTCTATATTGCATAAGAAGAAATATATTTAGTGATGCATATTCTGGGCAAGTAGCCTTGAAAATTTTTCCTTTCAATCAAGAAAATGGACCTTGACAGGAAAATTCTTTTATCCATTTTTGTAGAAACTAGACTTTATTTATCTATAAAGATAAAAATCTTTATTTATCTTACTTTCAAATTCACTCTTTGCACTGACATTTCCTAGGAAGATGCGATTCGGTTTTTTTGAATCCCTAGTGCTAGAAGACAGCCGCCAGCAAAAGGGAGAACCTAAAAAAGTGTACCCTGCCTTTTTAAAAGAAAGAGATCTTTACTGTAGTTTTCAAAGTGGACAGCACCTTTAATCCAAATAATGCCACACTGCCACGTTTGTGGACAAATGTTACATTCTGCACATCACAGGTAAGAAGGAGCCTTGCACAGAGTCAAAAAGCTGCTATTTTCCAGCTTTGGTGCATCAGCAGTGTGCTCCTTGTCTAGGGGACTCCGGCAAGTGAGGTAGGGAAGGCGGCAACAGGGGCTGCTATCCTCCAAAACTGGGAGTTACCTGCCTTTGTGCAAGCCTGCTTGCTTATCATGGCAGCACCTGCAGGAGCTCAGCAGGAGCTCAGCAGGAGCGGGGAACTACCATTTTGCAGGACAAAGGCACCACCACATAGACTCCCACCTCCCTTTATTTACCAACACTTGGAGTACAGTGTAGAAACACACATTGATCACTGAGAATTAGAGATGCTATATTAAAATACAAATAAAAAGGCAATTTTCCTTTTCAAATATAAAGATACAGAACTGGTAAATTGATCATTGCTATACTTCCCAAAATCACTCTCAATGTCCACATTGCTAATATCACTTGCCCCACTACTCCTATTTCCAATTACCTAGCATTATGAGAACCAATTTTTAAAATTGCACATACAAAATCAGGTGTGAAGAGTTTTGTTCAACTGGTCCAAGTCAGAAACAGATGATGCAATGAAGAGGAGGTCTTTGTTTGTCTTGCTATAAGTTAACATGCCTGTATTCCTGACTTTACTTCAAAAGTCTTGGTAATCACTACTACCACATCTAATCATTATCATGACTAAATCCACAATGCATTCCACTTTTTTATTGATGCTTTCCTAGATGAAACTCAGTTTACTCTTCTCTAGCATATGCTTCTTATTATATCTACAATCTGACATTTGCTGACAACCAGAATTAGTACATGAGTTAAATACTGAGCTTCAGGTGGAATGAAAGTATAAACACCATTGATTCCTCTTCAGTTGGAACACTGCTTATGAAAGACTGTCCAGTTTCTGATTGATGGGGAAGAACACTTAATACTGAAAAATCAAAAGACAAAAACAGTGCTACGCTACTAGCTTTACTTTATTGGATAAAGTGCAATGAAGAAAACTAGTATTTATTCTTTCACCTTCACACAGAGATTGAATGAATGTTCGCCATACTCTGGAACCAACTGTCTCTAAAATTCAAGCAGACCCTGACCACTTCTTTCTTTTTCTCCCTAAAAGAGCTCTAATTACCAAATAATATGAAAATACTTTAGATGTTCTTTGTACACTGAAGTAATAAAGGTGAATTCCACATGGGAAAAATGTGATTGTCTACGAATCCACCTACAGTTAAATATCAAGAAGAATTAAAACCCAGGAATTTGAGAAGCCCAAAAAAAAAGCCAAAAGAAAAAGTAATTTTTCTTAAGCAACATTATTATTTTCTACCCTAATTTTGGTAGACAGTTCCCAGGTAACTGGTAAATTCTTGCTCCAGCAACTAATAGTCAAAAACATAACTAACTCAGGTATTGAGAGACTTATTTTTTTCTGTTTTAAGGCAAGCTGTTTAAAGGTCCGCCTTGTTGTTTGTCTTACATATTTAATCCTAATTCTCCATAAGCACTTGAAACTAGGAAAAAATCGTTGCTCATAAATTAAACACTGAACCCTAAGTCTTCAGAACAGAACAGAATATAACAAGATTTGATACACTTTAGGGTTCTTTTCTCCTAGATTTGTATACATAATGTCGGCTATAATTTTTCAGGTCCCTTTTAACTCTGTTGCACTGCTAACAGAACTGCAGCTGCTCTTTATTTATTTCTATCTTTTTTTTTTTTTCCCTGTTCATAATACACAGGCTGTCTGGCTCATTTTCAAGCTATTGAAATATTTCAATTCTAAAAAATGTACAATAGGCCATAACCACTTATGTGCTTATGCTTAGGAAACCCTTCTTCCCTTTCTCCCTCCCTCCTTCCTTCCCTCCCTCCCTCCTCTCCCCAACCTTCTGTGAATTTCTAAAATCTAGAAACAAAACTGGAAATTCAAGTGGACATCCTAAGACAGCAAGTTTGTGTAGTGCTGTTATAGCTGTTCCCTTCTGAGATTAAAATACTGTATAAAACAACTTGTTCTTGTGGCACTACTTCTGGCACTGTGAAAAGCAGACATCTACAAGAAGTGTGAAAATCAACACAAAACCATCTAACCAGACTTTTATAAACTTAATGTCCGTTCAGTTTCAGCTCGAGGATTAGCTGTAAGTGAACTGGATTTATCCAAAAGTACACCTCAATGAACTTTCATCAGGTCAGGGAAAACAGAAGTCTGTGGTAGAGAAATGATATTAAAAGCTGCCTTGTAGAGCTTATTAAATAGTGCTGAAATTGGAGATTGGTTGGCTTTCTTTTTCCTAACATTATTTTATGTATGGCTACTGGAACCTGCTATACTTAAATGTACCATTGAAAAAAAATCCAGAACAAATCATGGTCAACTTTAACATCAGTTACAAATTTTTCACATGGCCACAGCAAGGCCCCTTAATCTCTTCCCTCAAAGTCACATTATTTAAAAAAATATTTTCTTCTTTTTTATACCACAAATGTTTTCCTTCCTGTCGTGAAATGAACACTATTAAAAATGCAAAATGATTCTATATGTTACATTACGTGAGCCTGCAAAGCCAGGAAGAAGCAATGCAAGCCTTCTGTTTGGAGTGAGGAAAAAACCAGAAACCTATGCCTATTCAGGATGTTAAACAAGGAAATCACTTTAACCGCTTTACATTAAGAAGCTATCCCAACAGCACTGGCACCCAAATCACTTGCTGTGTAGCTGCCCATAAAATATGTGGAACACTGTTTGCCTTCTACGCATACTAACATTTTAAATTTCGTACCTGAGTGCCAAATGCAGAAGGGATGATTTATCAAATGGTCCAGCACTGAAAATCTCCTCAACAAAGAGGGGATGTTGCATAAACAATGCTGTCTTTGCTACAAAATGTTATACCATGGCATAACTTTAACAATAAAAACAGTATCACTTTTGGGGCATAGGAACACAAGAAGGGTCCGCCTCACTGTCTTTTATTAACAGTTATTTCCAAAGATACTGGCAATGGAGCAAGTATTCAAGCTGTATATACTCAGTACCTCTGAGACTCCAAGAACTGCATATAAGAGAGTGGGAATTTAATAGCTATGATTCACCTAAGCAGCCACCCCATTCTAGACCAGTCCACAAAGAGCAGTCCAGCAATAATTCGGAGAGTCCTGAATGTGCCTAGCTTTGCTACTAGGTAAAAAACCAGAAATGACTGGAACTACCCAAGACCCTCCTTGCATCCTCATGCCTGGGAGGCCATACCTTGCTCATATGATTCCTTTCCTAGAGTCCTCAGAACACAAGTTACAGATCCCTTCTAGAACTCCTGCACAAAGGGAAGATACTTTATACTTACATCAGTATAAATGTTGCTGATCGATTTAGCATGTAATTAATAGCACAAGTAAGATCAAACTATTATAAGAAACCTCAGTTCATCTCAGTCCCAGCCTCTCATCTGAAATTCTGTAATTCTGAAAACTCAAATCCCAGCTGACGTTTGATCTTCAGGCTCATGAATCTGGTACTCAGGCCCATAACTCTGTTGTAGGCTCTACAGATCAGAGAGTAACTACTGCTAACCTGAGACATGCAGCAATCACAAACGAGCACTCAGGACGCTTATCTGAATGAGTAACAGGGCTAGAAATGTGCTCTTAGCCTCATCACATTTAAAATGTGACTTAAAACTTAATTACCTCAAAACTTAAAAATCTTAAAACTTAATTAGCGCTCAGAGTAATTAATGTCTCTCAAAGCTATAACTGTGGATTCAATAATGGCAGTTGCAAGGAAAATACAGTCCTAAACATCAAAGCCCCAAGGCTCTTAGTTAAAATGTGGCTCCTAGGGCTCCTGTGCTCCCCAATGCAGGAAAAGGGACTTTGGGAGCCACAGCCAAGCCGCGAAGGGTGGAACATCGTCACCAGTCACAAAGTCAGCAGCCTGGAAAGCCGGGACTACCAACCGTACATACTGCATGTGGCACAGCTGCAGACCTTGGAAATCCAGGTTTCCCAGAAGCTCGTCAAGCCAGCTGGTGAGAATCTATTTGTTTTGCTTTTATTGGTTGGTTGGTTGTTTTTTTGTTTATGATAGTTGTAATAGCCAATATACATCTGTGAAGTACTTTGGTTCTGGCAAATGGGCTTTTTCCCAGGTAACCTCATTTCAGCAGAGAATCCCAAACCTGCCCTTTGAGTTGCAAACCCTTCCCTTGTAAGTTCCCTGGGAACAGATGAGATCTGGACGTACAGCCCTACTGCCTCTAAATCCAGAAGTTGGGAAGAAAAACCAGGAGATGAGAGTTACTAAGGCTTTTCTCCCAGGGGACTTCTGTCTAAGGAGCCTGCCCCAGGTTTGATGACAAAAAACGCTTCTGGAAATTGCCAATGCATTCTAGGACTGTCTTGTTCACATTTTAGGCAGAAAACTGTGAGTTAGATTGAAAGTAATTTGTTAGTTCTGAAATTACCAGTCTGAAGACTGGGTGAGAGGCTCAGTTGTGAACTGATTTAGGTCTACTTAAGCCTATGGAGCTAATCTCCATTGACAGAACTGTTCAGTAATATTTTTGCCATATTTAAAGTAAACAATGGACTGAAATGAACAACTCTTATCTTCAGATGTTTATCTGGAATTACTGCCCTACAGCATGCAGGCAAGTCTCTTAGGCAAGTAAGTCCTTTCATTTCGTGGGCCCTTTCTATCTGTGTACTAAATTCAGAAGAATCAAGTGTTTATTCATAAACCACAGACAAGATCTGGACCAAAAAAAGCATTACTACAATGAACAATGGGCCGGACATTTACAGATACTTATGAGCAAGACAACAGAGAATGCTAGCTCTGCTAATATTGCTTTTCAACGGAGATTTAGAATAATGATTTTTTTTAAAGATAAGTTTGATCTGTAATTCAAATCACACTGTATCTTTGATTTGCTACCCCCTCCTCCTCTCACCGTCCCTTCCCTCCTCCCTCCCTCAAAAAGCTTTATACAGAATGGCTGGAAAGCAAAGTAGGAATCTATGCAGACACTATCCATCACATTTCTGTCTTAATTGAATGACACCAGAATGAGATCGATAAAATGTAACAAGAGACAGCTTTGCATTTCCACACTCACTTATTCTCCCTCTCTATTACTGCCAGCCATCACCGTGACCAGAAAGCCTAAGTATTGAGTTTGAACATTGCTGCCAAGCAAGCTGTTAGTGTATGAATAAACTTGTCAGGAAAACAATAAAACTTATAATACTGGGAAAGGCCAAAATGTCAAAAGGCCACTGCAAGCAGCATTAAATGCTGCTTTTAAAGCTGTACTATAGAAACATATGAAGAGTTTCTAAATAACATGAGCAGTGGCAATTCTTCAGATATTATTCCCCTCATTCCCCCAAGACATGTCTGTGTGCCTGTGTGTGACCGTCTGACATGCAGTTGTCGTGACCTCTTGGTGCAAATCTGCAATTTCGACAATAAACCCAGACCAGCTGTGATTTCCCTATGTTCAAGGATTCTGAGATCTCCAATGCATTATTGATAACCTCATTGCTGTGCTAAAAGCAGAGGCTGACGCACTCATAATCCCAGACTTTTCCTGAAAAGCTCCAGCTTCACATACCAATCGATCATGAGAAATAAAATGAAAAAAAGCCCATTTCAAAACAAGGCTACATTTTATGTATTACATCCATTTCAGTATGCATGCTAAGTAAAAATTTAAGCTTTTTTCAAACTCTTCTTTTTTTCTAACCTTCAATTATGATGATCTTGTACTCCTGACCGTGTAAGGGTAATGCTAGATTACCGGGAGCATTAGTATGTCAGCTTTGGAGTCACATTTACGTTTAAAGTCTAGATTGCTGTTGTAGCTAGACTCCCCAGGCAGAACTAGGGCACATTCTACTAGGTATTCTGCTAACCACAAAGCAAATGGAAGTGCCCAATGCAAACAGCTAACAGTATTAAAAAAAACAAACAAACAAACAAAAAAAACCCACACAAAACAAAAACAAACAAAAAACCCCCAAACAACAAAAAAACAAGCTGCATCAAGTGATATGGTAAATGAATTATAAAGACAGGAAAAGGAAAGAGTTAACAATAGTAAAACTGCACAGGATACAGCTTTAGTTATGCATAATTAGAAGGTTCCCGGAATCTGAAAACACAAGTATTACCAATTTTCTAGTTTCAGTTTAGTACATAAAGAAATGCTTAGACATTGCATCACAGGAAATGTTCTCTTCATGTTTCAAGACAGACTGTCGTATTTCAGCTTGAAACTCAATTAGATATTAAAACAATTGCTGTACAACTACAAGCACTTCTGCCAGGCATTATTAAAATCCAACTGATGAGACACTTGGCCTCTTAGCTTCAATAGGTAATTCTTCATGCCTGGTTGACTACGTTGCATTGTTTCTTCATTATTATGTTCATGCTTAGTCTTAGAGCAGCTTTTTTTTCTTATCTTTTTTTCCTGTACCAACAATCAAATACAACTTGGGTGGAGGTACGAGGCTGAGACACTCATGACTTCTCAAATTAGAAAGATTCCTCAATGAATCACTATTTAGCAAATTTAAGCACGTAACAACTTTAGTTTCTGTTGATACTGCTTTTTTTTAGAAAGTGTATCTACACAGCAGACCCAAAAGGAACTAGTTTTCAATATTATACCAGTTACAGCAAGTACACAAAATTACATTACTCTAATGATCCCCAAATAGGCAGTTTTATTGAAAGTATACTGAAAATTTTTTGTATATTCTCCTCATCTTTCGAAACAGTATCTAATCCTGAGTTATCAATAGAAAAATTAAAAGAAAAGGGCTTTTCTGGTCTAATGACTATCTCCTCATGTAAGACTCACCCCAACCAATCAGAACTTGTTAAGGAAATACATTTTCCTTATAGAATTACTGCTGAAAAGCAGAAAATAACTAGGGTATCACTAAAATCTTCCAATCACAGCAATCAGAGATGAAATATCTTACACCTACTGCAGATAATGCCTTATTAGAATATGGCCAATATTAAATACTAGACATCACCGTCATATAATTTGGCAGAAAAGCTGGCAACATTCATTGAAGGGAGGTAAGCTGGGAAAGTCCTAATGCCAGTTTCAGGGAAGTCACAATACCACAACTTCAGGGTGCCTACACAGTCAATGAGAAAAAGAGACTACTCTAAAGCGGAGAGTCGAAAGAAGGATGCTCAGACTGTCTTTGGGAGAAGCTTCTCTATCAACAACAGAGGAAGCATAGAGAGACCAACTGCCCAGTTTAAGTACCCAATTTTGCGTATCTGAAGTGGGATGGTGTGAATGCCCCTCTGGAAGTGCTTGCATTGCTACAAAGGGTAAACAGAGCTGACAGCACAGATTTTATTCCGGTGCCCACTCTATGAAGCTAGGGAAAATATACCATTTTCCATGTACRAAAGGGACAGTGCAAGCTGGGGGCTGAGTGCAATAGGCTTCTTCCCCTCCTCTTCCCTTGCTTGCACCAGTGGATGAGAACTATAGACAAAGCTGAAGAAATACGCCAAGTACACACTATATGCCATTTGTGACAAGTGCAATACGCATCACTTGAAGATAGCTCCCCAAGATGTTAAAAGAAATAAAAGGCAATTCTAAGCGCAAGTATTTACTTAATTTTTACTTTAAATTACATTTAGAAGATTTGAGATTTCCAAGAATATTTGCAAATTTCATCAGGTTTCCATATGAAGACGGAGCCTTCTCCTCAACCAACTCCATCCAGATGGTAAATTTCTCAGTGGTTTACAAAAAATTTGTTATCAACTGAGTCTGTATTTCACCACAATACATAAACAAACATAAGTCTTTTAATTTAATCCCTCATTAACGTCAATTTACAGATGTCAAGTTTTTGCTTCCTAATAACCTACACGAATGAGTTCCCAACTCTGTCATTCCAAGGTCTACTTTGTCAGGGAAAGCTGATCTTACAGACCATCCCCATCATTAAACAACTATCCCTTCCTCTTGATTGGTTTTCATTGTGTTTAATTCTGCAAAGCATCATAAGTGGCTGCTTGAATGGCAGCCTGAGAAAGGCTACATTACTTCAGGCACTGAGAAGTGAATGCTGTGAACTCAGATTCTCTGGCAAGATTAAAATCACATTTTTACAACACAGACTGCCACTTATTTGCCTAATTCTAGTGATTCTAAATATTCTCCTTTCCTTTCATTTACTTGTGAGGGGAGTTCATACTGTTTACCTGAGGTTAACTTATGTATCTATGTTGAAATTCAAAATACCTAAGTTTAGGACCTAAATGCTCTGTGTAGGCACTGCAAGGAAATATGTACCTCCCTCCAGAGGTCAAATTCAGAGCATATAAACTAGATCGATGTTTGAAGTTGAGCAATACCGTCATCCTCACATCCAAGCAAAACTAAAGCATAGATACACACATGCAGATGAGAAAACCTCCAGAGACAGGCACCAAACACCAAGAGACGTTTCAAGTAGCGAAAGCAGGGCTGCCTGGACAGTGAGTGTCCCCTGATGTCCAGGCAAGAGGAATCTCCCCAGGTCCACAAACCCCCTCACAGTGGAAACCTCCTACATTTAAAGTGCCAACAAACTCTCAGCCTTACTGGGAAATTATTCATCTCTAGTCTCTTTGCAAATGCAGAAATCAAGGGAAGTGATCTGTGCTACTGTGTGAAAAAGACTTCAGACTTTTCCCACACACACACACTGGTGAAGTGAAAGTCGAGTGTATACAGCATGAAGCTACGGGCTACCATATTTCAGATACATTACTGCAGGTGAGAGCCATGAAGTTCACTGCAACAGGCCTCCAGGAGACAACAATTTGGCAGCCCCTTCCCCTGCAAGGCCATCACAGGATTGGGGCATGGAGACTGCGTTGCAGGGAGCAGCCGGCACTGCTGACAAGGCGCAGGACCAGCTCCCACCTATCCCACATTGAACCACGCGAATCCGAGTTGCAGTAGTGGTTTAATGCTGCGCTACCACAGCCGCCCCTCCAACGCCTGTGACGGTCCGGAGCTTTGCCATGCCTGAAACCAGGCAAGGTGCACTGGCGATAAGCTAAGAGCCTTCGCACTGTGCGATCTGAGATGGTGCGGCTGTACCTCTACAGATTAAGAGGAGCATGCGGCACAGCCTGCAGTGATATGTGAACAAGTATAGATGTCTTACTGAAGTCTGAACACCTCTCCTCATATACACTCACAGTTATAGTTACAGTCAGAGCAAAGATCTTAAAAGTACACGAAGGTGCAAGAAGGACAAAGAAATAGGATATGCACAACTGTACCAGGTAAGGGTTGCAGGTGGAAACACAGGCAAGCACTAACCTTCTGTCTTTTAGCTGGGGCAGTTTTCACCTACAAGTATTTCTCTAAAACCAGTTCAAGTTGTTTTGCAAAATATCATTCTTTGCTGGTAGGCTAAAGAGCCACAGCTTCTCTTAGCTGCCTTCGAAATACAGACGCTTACACGTATTTCATTTCAAACACATGGAGGTACAGGGCCCTCAGTGGAAATCGGGGATGGGACGGAGTTCAGAATTACTGGTGCGTTGTGACTCTGCTACAAAGTCAAAGTTTTCATTACTGAACCACGCTTAAAAAAATAAAATAAAATTCCTTCAACAAATTTAAAATAATTCAACTTGCCAAGAATCTTACGTCACTCATTTTTCTTTAATCCAAGAAACAGCACTTACATAACACTAAAAATTTCTAACTCCAAATGTCAATTTTCTCTCTCCTTTTTCTCAAAAACTGCTTTTGGGGGGAACAAATAAAAAAATAATCATGTCAAAAAGAGGTATGAATTTGCTTATAAAATTTAGTAATTCTAAAGATTTATTTAAATAACACACCACCTTATAATGACCGAAATGTTTATAAATTTATACACCTTACTTTAAAATTAATTTTTAAACCTAACTCATGATACAAGATGAAAACAGCACTTCAAGGAATAAGAAGTCATAATTTTGTAAACCTTCTGAGTATAACTAAGATTAAAGATAAATAGGACTTGGGCAACAATCACAGAGACAGTATTTCATCATTGGTGCAACCTTCTACCAGTGAAATGAAAGATACAGTGCTCTGAGTTTTGTACTACAGGATTAGACAACAGAGAAAATAAGCATAATTTGCGAAACCATAGAAGATTATAAAATATTTCCTTCTATATTTTGAAGTCCTTTCAGTTTTCAATATTTTTTTTTTTACTAATTTATTCTTACAAGGCCATCACAACTCTCTTTTAACAGTCATTTAATATTTAGACCCTTCCTTCTCTATTCTACTTTGGTATATGACGTTCAATATATCAAATTTTGTGACATATATTCTTCAACCTTTTTTAAAAAAAAATCTTAGGAAACAAACAAATAACACAAACACACAAAAGCTGTTTTTTCCATAGTGCTTGTATGAAAAAGTAGAAGTGGCTTTTACTTACTGCATTTATTCTAGAATTTAAAATATTTACATAGCATTAAAATAATATAATTTGGAAAACATGGATAACCACTGGTCTATACCAAATAGATAGAAAATATGATGACAAATTCTGTGGTGTTATTCTAGTCCACTGAAATAGAACCGTTTAGTCAAACACACTGTAAAATAGTAGGAGAGAAGGTAGGAGTTTTTTAACTGGTAAAACAAAATAAAGGCTAGATTTTGTAAAGTAACTGCTGGGCAAGTTCCTAAGGAGTACTTTGATATGAAAAACTAGTATTTTACCACATGAATTAATTAACACATTATTACTAATACATTACTAATGTATTCCTTCGTATCGAAATGACTTCAAGCTCTTGAACAAATAACGTTTACATTATTTCAGGAAAAATTATGCCAGAAATCTGTTTGTTATCACATTTTTATAAATTATGCCAGAAATCTGTTTGTTATCACATTTCTATAAAGCAATTATTGCATACACTGAAGAAAAAAGTTTACTCTGACACATTACCACAAAGAATATTTATGGAGAAGGAGAAATGCAGAAGAGGCTTGAACTTAATAATGTAGGGCCATTAATTAGCATCAAATGAAAGAAAAGCAATAAAGCAATTTTGTCAGCAATTACTGACAATTTGCCTAAGTACAACCATTAATTTTGGATAATATAATCCCCTTAAAATTAAGGGAAAACAAAACTATTTGAATCAATATCCTTTGCTAGTCTCTTTCCACTAATTTAACTACTTTAAGGACTATCAAAAGTTTTGAAACCTTTAAACGCCTTAAGAAAAATGGAAAAACATATGGTTATGATTTCCTACCTAAAAGCTGCTGGCTTGTGGTTTGGGGCTTTTTTTCTCCTTTTTTTTTGGCTGAAAATGAGGAAAACTAGGGCAATTAAAATTGTGACTCTTTGGAATTACCACAGTCAAAACATTTGTTTACTTACATTTTCCCTACCGTTTTAGAGAGCTTTCATAAAAGGAAGCCTGATTAGTCAGGAATATCAGTGTTTAATAGTTTGATTAAGGAATCTCCAGCATTTACTGACACTGCCAATATTAACATCAGGCAGTGATAGGGAATATGAATTATATTTTTGCACTGGGATATGTTCCTAGCCTTTCCCAACTCCAGTCTCAAGAGAACAACAAAAACCACCAGCAAACCCCCGTCATTCACCCCCCAGCTCTCATCCCGGGCAGAATTTCCCTGACAGGCAGCATCACCCACCGACTGCCATTGGCGGAATGCAATGGCCGTGCAGATGTGGCCACAGCAGCCTTGCCTCATGCGTCCTCCCTCTGCCCCAGTGCTGCGCGCCGCTGGCTTCGTAGCACAAGGTCAACCAAGTATACACAATATTTAATCAGCACAGCTACTCAGGAGCAACATTCCTGAGTGCTGCAAGCACAAGCGTCCGGCATTGGTGACAGTCTGCGCTAATGTTTTAAACATTAAAAACACGCGACATATCCTAAAGCCAAAGTTTTGCAAAACTCTCCTAAGGCTGGTGATGACTTTTATTAATGAATGTACTTTCTGGAGTGCCTTCTTCCTCGGCACTCGTCTGCGTTTGCTCATCAGGAAACTGGAGCAACCTTTTCATAAATATCAATACGTATTTGGGAAAAAAAAATAGATGCAGAACACCTCCGTGTCCCCCAAAAAGACTCGCTCGTTGAGGAAACTTACAGCATTTAATCGGCATCCATATCAATTCATAAACCTTGGGTGCTAGAGTACAAATAAACACTCTAAAGGGTTTTAGCCTCAAGGAGATAAGATCTGTCCCTGGGGAGACGGCTAGAAACTGCTCCATTGCCTTTGTGCAGACTACTGGAATGTGCTTGCTTTTCATTTCGGTCTTTGTGTCTGGCACTCAGGCCTCACAGGCAGTGTCTTAAGCCATGCAGGGTCAGGGCAAACAGAGAACTGCATTCATGGACAGATCAAGTTTATGTGAGAATCTGCTCCTCCTGTGCCCTCAATTTCCATTTGAATTGTTAATAAAATCTCAGCCTGAAAGCACATGATCCCATCAGTGGGGAAGTCATGCAGAGAATCCTCTAGCTCAGAAAAACAAAATTTCTTTATCTTTTTCATCCTCCTCCTACATTCGTGGGAATTATGCCATGTAACCCCCCCTCCTAAAGTAACCCCCGCCCCCAGCACAACACCTGATTGCCAGCCCACAGCTTGCACTAAAAAGCAGGGGGGGAAAGAAGGGTAGAGAAAGAAGGGAAAAAGATGCACAAGCAATGCTCAGCTACAGCAAAATCACAACCACAATAATTGCACCTTCGTAGCACTTTACAGACTCCCAGACACCTTCAGGCAAAAGGAAACACAGCTATTTCATTTTTTAAGTTAATTTCCAACAGCTGATAACGGTAGCTGCAAGACTTTCCCACAGCTTTATGACACTGCATGAACTACAGGGCCACAGAGATAATAAAAGGTCACACATAAAGGAAAGAACAGAGCCATACCCCAATTAACTTGGTCTCCCCACGCAAAAATTGTACAGGAACAAGAGCCGATATTTGCTGCAGGCATCAGACATGCATCTCCTAACCTTGCCACGGTCTAACTGGGCCTCTTGTTTCTTCTGCCTTTGCTCCTCGCAAACTGTTTTAATATTGAACGCTTTTCAGAGGGATGGGCTGATGAACGAAAACATGAATTTCCTGCTTGCCCTTTAAGGTGGGTTAAAGGGGGTGCTAGTAATCAATTACAGAACAAAAAGCAAAAGAGAGACTAAAGATTTTACAGACTAGATGTCTTACAGTTTACACCCTGTTTTCTAACCAAAGCACCCCCCTTTACTCCTTCCTCAAAAACATTTTTTTTTTTTGGTAGAGACAAAGTATAATACAGTATTCAAGCAAAACCTGTGTGAAATGCAGCGACTCCGAGAGATTGCTGCAGTTTTAACGTGTTCTTTAGAGTAGCACATCAGCCCCAGATAAACAATAACTGCACTAAATATACAATGGAATTTAAAATCTTGTGGTTCTGAGTTTTCTGTG
Organism: Oceanodroma leucorhoa; assembly: GCA_030449065.1. NCBI lineage: Eukaryota > Metazoa > Chordata > Aves > Procellariiformes > Oceanodroma > Oceanodroma leucorhoa. The sequence continues at coordinate 11,460,920 of JASVER010000012.1, forward strand.
CTCCCAGCCCTGGCCTTCGCTCCCTCCTCCTCCTCCTTGATTGGGAAGATGTTCCTGTTTGCAGTAGTCGCTGGAATGAGAAAAGCTTTGTGGAAGCTATGTCTCTGGGACCAATCCTGCCCAGCACTTCACTCACCAAGGCTTCCTCGTCTGCCTGGTGACCTCAAAGGACTTGCTCCTTGCAGTAAGTACAAACTCCTGGAAAAGCAGATTAGACCTTTGCCTGCCTCTGAACAGGGCTTGGCTGAATCATTACTGAATATCATTAGTAGAAGAATATCATTATTGTGACAGTATCTCATAATCAAAAGCTAATTAAAAATAATACAGGCTTTTGAAGGTTCTGGAGGCCTGGGGGTCTGCTGGTTTGCACTGAGGGAGGTCACACAACGGGGTACAGAATCCATCATATATTATATTCATATCAGTAGAGGATATATCACAGCAGGTGTTGAGGATGGACCTTGCTAGTACATGATGAAACTGTTTCTGTTTTAGTCTTGATTTTACATATTTTTAGCTAGAGCTGGTGGAATTCCTCCTTGGGAAACATAACCAATGGATTGAGCCCTTAAATCTGTTCACCAGGTGTCTGCAAATAGGTCATGGGTGTTATTAATTACTTCATTAGTCACAAGTCCTTGAGCAGTGTATGCAAACATATTTGACCCTATGACACAATTTTTAACTGACTGATACAAACAATCACTATTCGTTATTTGTGATGCGTGACTGGTCACTTAATTCACAAAATTGTGCTCTTTTCCTGATTCAGTAGCCCAAGCCATGTAGACAAGGCGGCCTCTTCTGTTTGCTAATTCTCCACAAATGTTTGCAACTGCCCAAGGAATCTATTTTCACATCAGTTAAAATGCTTTCTTCAAATGGGACTTTCAGTGCAACTGTTCTTGCAAATACTTGTTGCAGGTTGTTTTTTTCCCACAGAGTCTGTGACTGGTGAATGTGGCTTTGACTTCATGCTATGAATGCCTGGAGAGCTGCAGAGGCAGCAGAGGACGAGTTGATAGCTTCATTACACCAATGTGTGCACACTCACAGAGCACACCGATTGCCACGTGGAATTTACAATTTCAACATACCATCTAACCCTGTGACAGAATGCTTACAGGCTTTCTTGCCCAAATGACCTTCTCCTTTTCTCTCCGGTGTCTGAGTATAAACTCAGACAACTCCCCTTCCTTTTTTGTACGGTCATCCTCTCCTCATTCAAATACCTCCTTAAAACTCCTTTCTCTTGGATAGCTTATTGATGCTCACTCATATTTTATGGATACAGTGAAAGCTGCCATATCAGAGCACTAAATACAACAACTGAGAGCAAGTGCAGAGTAGAAGAATGTCCTTTTATTAAAGCCAGACCAGAACTGCAATTCAGTCTGCATGTGGATACAGGGGGGAGGAGAACATCATAGCAGGAAGTTGCATAAAAATAACGTATCATATATATATATATATATACACCTCAGTACAATGTAGAGTATGTGTCTCAATATTTTTCTTTATCTGTATCCATTTAAAACACATGCCAAGTATAACCTCAACTTAATCTTTTGTACTCCCTGGGAACCTCTATCAAGAGAAATAGAAATAGTGTAGTGAAAGTAGTAAAGAGTCTTCCCATTAGGTTTTTTTTTGTTAAAACACCTGTACTTTTTGGACAATTCTTTCCTACATATAATATATATCCTTGGAACTAGCTAAGAATGTGAAGCCCCATCAGTAAATATAAATATTTTCATCTTTTTTGAAATAGTCTCATTGTTATTCCCCCAAAAGAATGGCAGGGCTAAAATTTGTTGTCTTTATCCAATTTGAAATAACAAATCTTAACAGTTCTAATAGGCGTTTGTCATAAAATAAAGCTAAGAGGAAAGGAGAAGAAAAAATGGTAGAAAATTAACCTAATCCTATAAAAAAAGAAAGCTGGACTAAAATTCAGGCTCCTCCAAATGATGTGGTAAAATTCTTACTTATTTTCTCCTAGGAGATTAAAGCATCCACCTAGCGTGGCAGATCAAGAAAAAGCATGGTAAAATTCAGCAACTAAACTTGCATCTTCCAAGTTCTAGCTAAATGCCTTAATTAAACAGTCAACTTTCCTCAATACCTACCTATTTCATACTTTACCTTATATATACATGTTCTAGGTACAGTATGTATTCTCTACATGACAGTCTGTGAACTTAAAAAGGTCTGAAGGTGGTTTTGTTCTTTTTTTTTTTTTTAATTTAATAGAACACCCTAAATGTCCATATTAATAATGTACTAGAATTAAATTATTAGAGTTAATAGGTTTGGTTGGTTGGTTGGTTTGGTTTTTTACTTTATCAGAGTTTGATGTCAGTACATTAACTTTGGTACTTTATGAATTATTAAACTGTTTTCTATAAAATAGTGAGATTTGCAATGGGTAAACCCCAATAAAACATCAACAAGATAAGGCTTATTCACTCATTTTAAATAATGCACTTATAATATTCCAATAACATTCTCTAAACTTAACATTAACTGCTATTTTGTCAGGTAATAAACTGATAAACAAAACACATCTATTCTTAAGGGACTGAAAGTAACCAAAACACATAGTCAACAGACTTCCCTTTCAACAAAATCTAAAGCACTGAACAAATATACGCAGAAACAACAATGCTACATAACTCATCTCTTCTTAAAGCACACTTTTTCAAGTGTATACAGAAGCAAATTAGACTTTACATGAAGTGGTTGTGAATTTTCATGAGTTTTAGAAAGCTGTTAATTCAACAAAGCCAGAACTACCTAAGTCATCCCGATCTTAACTGGTGTGGGCCATTGCTGACTTGTACTTACACGGGCTTGCTAAATGTGCCAGATTATATGCTGTACATATAATGTAAACAATGTGATCRAGGAGTTGGATTTAAAATATTAATTTATGTAAATCTGAACACAGATCTCTTGAAATGAGATTACAGACTTCGTTAAACCACACTTTCACCTTCCCTCTGGCAAGGGTGTATCTTTCAATATCAAAACCACAGCTACAGAAGCTTTTTTTAAAATTTAATTAACCAATAATATAATATTTCTCATCAGAGAAATAACATCTGCATTTCTTTGAGTTCTGTCGGTAAAAACACAGTCTAACTTTTGCTTTTAAAGTGGTGCTCATGAAAACAAACTTCTACATACTACATGGCGCATTTTAAAATACTTCACTTATCAAAATTTACATTCATGACACTAGGATTAGTTTTCAAGTTTTTTCGTTCTTCTATAAGTATTCTACTTCACTTTCTGTTTAAAAATTGAAAAAAAGATCTTCCTATTAGTCCCCGACATACAAGGGGGCATTTAGACAAATGTTCAATGGCAAATACAACAGAAGGTTTTTTTTCTAACATGTTTTAAGTATGTTTAAAAGCCAGGATCTTAATTCACTAATTCCAGAAGCCCTTCAAAATACCTAGAGGACAGCTTGTGGTGAAAAACTGAGGGAAAACCAATACCAACGCATCTGTGAAGATGCCAGTCACCATCCTAGCTTGCACAGTCTCTTCAGCTAGCTCAGGCACTGCCAGCCAGCCCAAAGTTGCAGAGGTATAAACCAAGAAAACCCAAAAAACCAAAGTGAGCAAGCAAAATACCCATGTTACTCCTTCTTATTCCTTATGTCAGCTGCAGGACTGCCCAGGGTGGGAGAAGCAAGGGAGAGCAAACAAGCCTGTTCATGAGCACTCTCATCACTGCCTCTGAAGAGCAGGGTCCTCCTGTGCATAAATTGAGTCTCTCTGCTCCAACAGTCTGATTAAAATTGGGTATCTTTATTTCAGTGGCAATGTCCAGTATCTCTAATGTAATGGGCAGCTTCATCTGATATGACTAGGTCTGGTTTAACAAGCGAGATTTCAGGGATGGATACCACTAACAACTTTATCAGCTTTTTCATTTTCTCAGATGTCTTTCCCCTTCCTCTGTTGGGGATGGTGAGGCCCTGCAATGTTAATGTGTCAATCATATGCTTGCAGAGCAAACAATGGCAAAAGCTTCTGCTGGCATTTACCTGATTTAGCTTAATCTAGCAAGCGTGGATGGCAGTGGCAGAAAAGACAGAGAGGCATAGCTTTTGGCACCTGTGCTGACAGTTTCCTAGGTATACCAGGCACACCTTGACTGTGTTTCCCTTGATACTATTCTCCAACTCAGCTAGGTATAGCTAGCCATGAATCTGCTACATATGCTGTTAGATTTATTCCTTTTTCCTAAACAGTTACCTTCTAGAACAATTAACAAAACACAGTGCACTGTTTCTTTCAAGTCACACACTTTCATACTTTCCAGGCTCCCCAGTACTTCTGTGTCCCAACAGCTAGAGAATCTGAATACGAACTTCTACGTTTCCAATAACATGGCATTATATATTCCTGGAGGTTTTGGGGGGAGAACATCCCAAAGGAAAAAAAAATCAGAACAAAATCAGAAATCTAGGTTTAGTTCAAGCATCTAATAACTACTTAGTTCGATATATTACATACCTATTTATCCTTGAGGATCTGGACCTTGCTGATGACAAAAAAGCTTGAAAGGTTTAATTTTGAAAGATACACATCTGGCACATGGTAACTTCCTATTCTCAGAGGCTCTAGGTGATTTTTAACTTCTGCTATGCTGACAAAGCAAGACTGGAAATCTGTGAGGGTGTAAGGAATACATCCTCAATAGTCAAGCTTAGCGTTCCCCAGTTTTTAAAACTCTTTCCAAAGTGCAAGGCAGTTCTGCATTTTCTGTGATATATTACATAAAGTATTTTCAAATTAGTTCATTAAATTATCTCAAAATTATCAGCTAAAATCAATATACATTTACAGTGAACAGTGACAGATCTGGGATACAAGGATAAGGACGAACAGCAAATGCCCAGAGCTGATTTTCTGAAGTATGGAAGAGAAGCGCAKGGTAGTTGAGTGGTTATCATCTGAGACAGGTGATATAGCAAGAGGTTAGGAGATTACTGAGAAAGTGGGACCTGCAACACCTGATGGTCAGCAAGTAGGCAGATGTCATATCTTCTACATGTGACTCCTATTTAGGTGAGTGTGGTGGGTGCTCAACTCATAAGGGGTGACTTGCTGCAGCAAAATGGTAGAGAATCCTGGTTTTCACATGTAGAGGAATACTACAGTTGCTGACATAATAAACCTAACATAGAGACAGCAGACCCTGGAAATGAGACTTAGGCTTATTCCCTCCGGATGCTGCTCTATGGCCAACTTCTGGTTTGTCTCCAGCTGTCTCCTAGGTCAGCAGGCACCACAGCAGCCACTACCAATGGAAGGGATCCATTCCCGCTCCCTTGCTGCAGCTCCGCTGGAGGTGAGAAAATCCTGCCAAGCTACAGGGGTGCTTATGGGTTGGGCTAAACACATGATCCTGGGCAGCTTTATATCACAGGGTGCTTTAAGAGTACTGATGGGGGTCAACTTTGCAATTCATCTTTGGGGACATCTTCAGGAATCTCTTCTCATGAAGTACCTGAAGGAAATTCTGTGATAGCAGAAACTCTATAAACCTATGATTAAGGCAGTAGTGAGTGAAGTTAGTGCAACTAATCAAAACTGGACTCAAAAGGTACAATAGGAAACAATATTAGGTGATAAATCACTTTTTATTGCAAATTTTAAAAAGGAAAAGAAAGAAAGGAGGAAAAATTCAATACAATTGTCCAGCTAGCTAAAAGCTCAAGCAAACAGGAGTAATAGTCCAAGAAATGGTTGCATCCAAATTGCATAAGTCAAACAGGGGCATAAATCTGAGAAGTTAAAGTAAATAAATGTGAATAAAAGTACATAAGATTTTTAAATTAAATCAGAAAATCATGTGTTTAATTCTGAAGGGAACAGTGTGTGCCAGAATATTGAGTTATACATTGCTTTATTGAAGAGTAGGTCAAGATCTTATCAGCTCTATTATGAGGAATGTCAATAAAAGGCTGTGCAGTGATAAAATGTTTAATTAAAAATGAACATTGTGCAACATATGAACTCTTTGTATTATACAGAAAAAGGAGTCAAATGTATTATGTTATCCAAGTTACAAATTGCACTGAATCACTTTCCTTCCATCAAACATTCTTATCACTATGAAATCTTGTATAAAAATAGATTTATTTATATTGGCTCTTTTACAAATTAGTTTAAAATTATCTACCTCCAGCATACTTCAAATGCTTTGAAAATCTGGGACAACTGTGATGAGAAGAACACTAGGGTCTTGTTTTCTTGGTACTCTTCCAGTTGAGTAAGTGGTATGCTTTGGCAAGTTAGTTAACAAAGTAAAGGCTTAATACTGCTTCAGTGTGTTGATCAAAAAGTAACAGGAACTAGCAAGATGAAATATTTTGGTTTATTACTTATACAATATACATGCATACAACATCACTGTCCTAAAGAACTCTAACAACTCAGTAGAGAAGGTAACAAACTGTGACACCAGGAAGAGCATGCAGAATTAAATGCAGCAATACCCATGGTAGACAGACATCGTGTCTCCTCTCTGGTGAAAATAATCTTACCCCACCACCACCCCCTCTGCAATGCTAACCATTTTAAACAAGAGGAAGTGCCAATGCAAGGATATTTATCTATGGGGATACTGTCTCAGCAAGGGATTTCAAGCCGAACAGTATGGTTTACACACAGTTTTGAAGGAATGAGGCAAAATGCAGAGAGCATAAAATGGTAAAATAGCACCATAGGACTAGGCAATAAACAGCTTAATACCTTCAGGGCCTTCCCTCCTGGCATAACTTGGTATAACAAAGCATAACAAGAGAAATCTTATGGACACTTTGGCCTGAACATGTAGAAGAGAAGATTTTTTAAATATCTCTACCAATCTGCTTCAAACCCTCAACACAAACAGACACATGTGCATACATATGCATATGCACACATACACTCCACAGATTTTTTACAGCTGTAATTCTAAAGATCCAGCCCAAACTGGGAGGGATTTTTAGTTAAAAACATTGTAAGTTTCCTAAAACAACGTCCACCACTAGAATGGAATTTCCAATAGGAGCTGATGAATGAGCTTAATGAACCTGAGATACTGAAACAGAGAAATCAAATAAGAGATTAGATGAGAGCACACTCAGCATTTTACATCTGTCCCTTTTTCCAAAGCAATTAATACTTGCATTAAGAAAATATCCCAGAGTCAGAAAAAGCTTTGATGTAGCATTCATGTTTTTGACAATCAAAATTTAGCTCCATGTGTCACACACCAATTTTAATATACTCTTATGCTTGCTCTATGCAATGAGTGAAATACAGTAGGGCAAAGAGCAGTTAAACAGCACATCAGCTGATATGAAAGAAAAATTATGTACAAAATAAGAATTCTGATGCCCTTTTGTAGGTTTTGTAAGGTATGAATAACCTGTGGGCGATACATGCTCCAACCGAAGGATTGTGAGAGAGTCTACTACTAAAGCAAGAATAATACTTAAGAACAACTTTTCACCCATGGACAAAAATAAGCTTAGCAAATCAAAACAGTTGGTAAAGGAAAATCCACACTCAAGGAAAGAGTTTGTGATCATAGAAACTGACAATATTAAAGAGCTATTAAGTGATCTAGTCTTTCCTCTCAGAGTTAAGCCTTGTTTCTTGCAGTCCATTTTATAGCCTTCAACAAGTAGAATAGTTTTATATTGTATCTTACCTGTAGGATTGCCACCCCATCCTTTGGGAAATTATTCTGAAGTCCTTTCTCTCTTTTTATCAGATAGTATTTCCTTAGAGCCAGACTATAATTACCCCTAACAATACTGTCATATAATATAAGGGTAGAAAAATATAGGTATAGAAACATGTTTTTCTTTGAGCATAGGATCCCCAAAATCAAGTACAAATAAACTTCAATAAGAGAGAATTATTACCTAAGAAGTAGATTTGGTAGTAATATTAAAAACTAAGTCCTCAGAGGAGGTCTAGTTAGAGGCATGAATGGAACAAATCCTTCACCAAGAGCCAGCAGAAATTCCCAGGGTCATAGCCTAGCTGAATTTAAGAGAAAAACTCCTACTGATTTCAATGGAGCCAGGATATTGTCCCCATATTTTATTCATAGTATATCATCACAAATGGAAACTACAAATGGAGCGTCATGAAGTGAGGTGCCTATAATTCATAATGTTTTCTTCCACTGTAATAGCCAAGACCTGTCCCTGAACTCCAAGGGAGGCAAATTAGTTCCACATGTCAGACACTAACCGTAATATTTTCCCTTACACTTGGTACACAATGAGGGGATGCAGTACAGCATAGAGCAATTAATACATGTCTTTTTGTGAAATAATGTATGACAGAACAACTCAGAAAAGATGTTGCTCACTTGAAAGTGGTGAGTTGCTAGCCCATGAAGAGTAGAAGTAGGAAAAGCAATCAATGGAAAATAAGAAAAATTAAACCCCCCTATTGTCTTACATCTTCCTAGTGGTTGCCTTTCTTGCTTCATTTCAACCCTTCTTTCCTTGCAGGTCTCCAGGTACCCCCACTTACAACATCACCTCTGAATCAGGGATTACAATCTCACAATCCAAACTGAATCAGGTCAGGTTGTATGGTTCCCTGCAATAGAAATCTAATATATAGGATAGGACTGCTAAGCATAGGCAACTAGTGCATTTTGCATACCCTACAATATCCTGCCAAGAGCTCAGCTGCCATTCCAGATGGTTGTGGGTCTATTGCAGGTTTTGTGTCATATTTACCAGTCCCATGTTTAAGTAACAAACTCTCACCTCAATATGTCTTTTACCAGTGAGAAAATACTAAACTGGAACCAATGCCTTTAGGCCGTATCTATTAGTTGCACTGCACTTTGACAGAGATGATGTGCATAAATAATATGCAAACGTTTCTTAAAATCGTTCTCATTAAACCATTTTATTAGGAAATAACCTCAGCTACAGAGCAGCAATCAAGATATGCTATTTCTGACAACACATGCACAGGGACTACAGACTATACCTGTAGTCACAGGTAACAGTCACAACAGCCCAAGAATGCTTTGGAACAAAACTGTGAGACTAATGAAAGCTCATAGAACATTGTAGCCCAGTAGAACACCTGTATGCATTAATAGGTCTGTTCGGTAGATACCAACACAGAGGAAGCCACCAAAAACAATGACAAGTCAAGGTGAAGTTAAACAGGGATCCAGCAGAATACTCTATTTTCACAATTGCCCCCCTCCATTGTCATACTCCTGCACTTCTTCAGGGTTTGCTAATCAAAGGGTCCTCTCTAAGCAGAAGTCCCTTTCCCAGTTTCCCTAGTTCTAAGCTTTTCATATATACTTTTTTGCTTTCCTAGCTCCAATTTGCTCTAACCCATTTTTTGCAGCACCCTGTTGAAGAAAGACCATATGCACGATTCTTCTGCTGCTATTTCAATAGTCTTTAACACTACAAGCAATTAATTTTGTCCATTATAGAAATCATTGATATTATAGATACCATTTTTTCTCACAACCAATGATAGGAATTAAAATATATCCTTCTATTTCCCAGTTTCTGTTGCTGATCGTGAATGGTGGTTTTTGCTGCAGTGCATTGGTGATACCTTGAAAATACCTTCTGCTGATAATTTTAAAGGTACAACCAAGCAATAGCAGCAATAGCTGTGAGATCAGTAACATTTCTCCAAAATTTAGAAGACTTAAAATACCTGTTTGATTTCATTTATATTAAATAGAAAAGTAATTATGAAGAACTTAATCAAGCCATGCCCTTGTGGAAAAGAAAGAAACCTACTTTATATTCCAAGACACCTCTTCCTTTTGCCAGTACTACTCAGTGCCGCATGTGGCATCACCAGAAGAATGAGGCATCACACCAGACAGAAGCTGACATCTACAGAAAATGTTACTTTCCAGGCCTGTAACATAAAGACAATGCACAGTTCTTTCAGAAACAATGACTCTGTAAAAACATTGCACTGTGTAATTCTGAGATTATTGTTGTTCAATTGATCCCTATTAGGTCTGATGTTTTACAAGGGGGAAAAAAAAAAAAAAGACTTTACCACTCCTCAATCTTGCAAACTCAACTTGATGTCTAGAGTTCAAGCTATGTTTTTATGGGCTATGCATCATCATCAGTAAACTTGATACAGTTTATACGTATAATAAAGTGCCTTTCTCTGAAAAACTGATTTTCACCATTTAGAAGTAAAGTCACTGTTACTTTGGTTTATGAGCTTTCTTGTATTTGCCAAGTATCCAGTATATAATAGAAAGTTGAATACCATGGTAACAGTTTCAAAATATGCAGTAATATGCAGAATTGTGAAGATAAGCATTGTAGAATTAGACATAAGTGAACTAAAGAGGTCTGTCTATGTCAAATTGAAGGTCATATTATTGGAATTTCATTAATTTTTCTGATCATGCATTAACCAAAGTGGAAACTGACTTCTGCTCCTAATTCCACACGGACTTGCATACAACCAATATGAACACACACAGAAAAGGGAAGTGGAGAAGGATGAGTTGATTATTAAATAACAAGCTGAGATGACAAAGAATACAAACCCCATTAAAAATATATATATAAAATTTATAAACATTATTTTCAGGCATTCTCTTTTCACTCTCATCAGCAGATTTTGAGCCAAATTCAAGGTAGTTTGTAAACATGCATAACTTCAATAGAGTGGCAATCAAGTTTACAGGAGACTAATTTAATCCTTTATTGTATAAAGTACCAATGACTTCATATATCCCTTACCCACTTTGTTTAGAGTAGCAGAACCTCACAAGCACTCTGTTTTAACTAAAGGTATGCAGACCACAGTTGAAGTGTATCATTTTAAGGCAAGAAGAAAATGTCTTGTAACAAAGTGTCTTTCTAGGTTTGAAGTTGTTTTAGTGACTGAAAACAGAAAATAAATATTTTCAATATTTTATTCTAAGAAGTTTGTAAAAAAGTGCCTACCTGAAGAATGCAAATAAAATATTTTCCTTATAATTGATGTATCTGATAATTAAATAACTATTTCTCCAAGGCAAATTTATTTTTGAATTGAAAGTAATACTTATTTTAGGTATGCAAAAATACAAAGCAATTGAACCCAATATAGTATACATCCCTTTCACTAACTTCAAGTGTTGAATTATGTCTATGAGTTTATCATGTCTGGGTATCTACTTATATGGATACATATATGATTACAAGACTAAATTTCAAGAGACCCATGGTTCAAAATGTCAGCCATACATACATTGTAGATGAGTAGGTCCAAAGAAGAAAACAAGCCTGGCATGCTTCCAACTGGTTTTCTTTATTAGCATACACAGAAATTCCCACAGGCAAAGCCATGCACAGGTAAAATTATTGGATTTCAACTATTTTGCAGAACATTGCTAACCCTTGAAATACAGATTTCAATGCAGTCAGGCATTGTCATTGTTGTTTTGTTATGCTGCTTATGGAATAAATAGAAATTTCAGTCCCTCAAAGGGTAGCCATTCAATACAAAACTCAATAGTTGTACCACAGTATGACATTCTCCTTCACTTCACATAGTTTCAACCTGGTGAGAAAAGGGTATATAACTATGTATCATAAAGAAAGAAACACATACTGAATAGCTCTACAACTACTTTGCATAACACGGCGTCCCTATTCACTTTCAAGTGATAGTCAATCTTAGTACCAGGCATAGGAGAATAACCTGAAACATGTACTACTGCCCTAAAAAAAAATCATAGCTTTGAGGAGATAAACATTTATGCAGAATGCTTGACACAAATTCATCTGTGTCAAGGAACTCTGGTCAGATCCACTTTAAATATGCTGAAACGGGGTCCCACCTTTTTATTTCATAGCTGAGCAAACTTTGCATTTAATATATAAATGATGAAGACAAAATATCAAAGTCCATAGAATAAGAAATTATAAGGTATGTTCAAAATTATAAAGTGTAAGTCTTTAATAAGGGACTATAGCACACCTATCTCAAATCAACATTTTGTGGAGGGTTAGAAGTAAAGCTACAATGGAGATCAAAATTTTTGTTCCTAAAGCAAAACAAAACCAAACTCTGTGAGAGAAAACACAGCTCATGGGACGGTAAAAAAATACCAAAACAAAATCTTATGATACTGAGACATTATATGCTAAATGCTATCACAGTCCTTCTCTTGGATAGGGAAGGAGAATAACCTCTTAGTTAAGGATAGTGTAATAGGAACAAACCACCACGAAATATCAATGTCCTGCTGCCTTCCACATCAAGGTAAAAGAGTAAAACATAAACAGTTAAATAAAATCTTCAAGCCCTGCCTAAGAATTCTATGGATTGAACCATTTTCTAAAGGAAAGATGCAGTAAGTTTCTGCTCACAGCCAAGCCCTAACTCCAAACAAGCTAGTGACCCAGCCCTGTATTATTTCTTCTCTTTCAGAAGGGAAACCTCAACACCACGCTGTCAAGGGCTGCATCTTCTCAGCCAATCACCAGAGCAGCACCACAGGAACTAGAGACTGGTCTTCTTTTTCCAAAGTGTGGAGAAAAGAAAGGAAGATCGCAGGTCTGTCCAAAAAATTTGTACAAAGAGGAAAAGTGGATATTTTGAAAAATACATTCTGTACAGTCCTGAACAGTCATCATTGGCTGAATAGACATTAGAGTGCTCTTCCCCTTTTCCAAGAATTGGTGTGAAAGACCCAACAAATTACTATGAAGAATGATAATGTTCAAAATTGAGCAAAGGTGATGGATTTTATGACATTTACAACTAAGAACATTATTTGTCACTTTGATTATTGTCGCAAGATACATAAAATGAGTACAAACTGCAGTCCTTCATGACTACTAATTATAAATGTTTTGGCACTAAAAAAATTTCAACAGAAGAGAGCCTACTCAGAAAAGAAGAAAAAAAAAATCTGTTAAAAGTAGAAATGAGCTTTTTCTTCATACACAATCTGGAAGCTTTATGTGCTATTAACATGCCTTGGACTTTCAATACTTCATCACATTGCAATGTGTTCCCATTCCAACTTCAGAATGAGTTGACAGAAAATGACAACATTCATTTAGTCTGCTTGATCTTTGTCCACTTGGGGTGACACTTCTGAATATCGATTTGTTATGGAAAGCACCATCCTTTCTTTATTCTTTTGGCCTCATTATTTGTTTATTTATTTATCTATTGGTATTTCCTATAAGCATGAAAAACATATTGCCTACAAGCATGAGCCCTCAAACGTATCATCTCCATGTTGCACTATTTTTCATATGAGGCAAGCCAGCAGCTGAATTTGTCTGTTCCAGTTAGGAAATAACCCTCACAGAGAGGGGATGAGAAGAAATGAAACATTGTGCCACTGATCAGAAATAACTTGTATTACTACACTGCCATAAACAGCTGATTTTAATTTGCATTAGTGCTATCTCACCTTATTCTAAAAGACTTCTGTAGATAAGTTGAACTCCAATGAGCTGGATGAATCTGTGGACTAATAAAAGCACAGCAGGCAAAAAAGTTCCTGCTGCACTAGTCTGAATGTGATTTTATCCTAGCTTTGTCCACGTGCTAAAATAAACACACATCATCTGAATTTTGCTATTGACAAGCTAAGAAAATAATTTATGAGCCATCTTTGGTTATTTCCAAAAGTAGCTATGCTAATAGTTTGAGTATCTTAAACCTGTATATTTTCGTTGGATAGAAGGAAATGTTCCTATCCTTGCTTTTGTGCCACCATTACAGCCTCCTTGATGTATCATTTTGCTAAAATACTCCTTCAGAATTCAATGCCTTGACAGCAGATAATTTACAGTCTGGTGATGAAAGTAAGGGAACAAACAAGAGCTGAGAGCTTATGAAAGACGGAAAGTGAACCAAGGTGTTGTCTTCCCCCTTCTCCTTTCATATGGCAATAGGCTAAGTCCTAACTTCTCTTTTTCATGTATTATTTTCCAATTGTCTTTTTTTTTCTTTCCCAACAGTAAGAAACACTAGAAACCAGAACCTGAAACACTTCCTCCCTAATCCTGACATTTTTGTAATAAAAACAATTACAATGCTCCAATACAATCTCCAAAATTACTTGGGTAGTACCATTTTGGTGTTTCTGAAGACAACTGACAATATAACTACTGGCTAACCCAAGAAGCAAGTCACTAAGCTTATAAAGACTTCTTCTTTACTTCCTTATTTCACCAGTATTACTCCCTGAAATCCATTTTGGTTTCATCCAGAATGTGTTATATTGCCGAATTTGCTTAAGGATACCTGTACTTATTAAAACTGGCCACCTAAACTTTTGAGCTGATTTCCATTAGACACCAAGAAGCCTGCAGGCAAAGGCTTAATGAAATTATACCTATTATCTTCACTGAAATATCACTAATTGGAGCAGAAATGGTGCAACACTAAGTATCTACAGCTAAAGATGACACTTAAAGTAGGGTTGAATTCTCTTCTTCAGAGATGCATCCCAGATCTGGCACCCATCAAGATGAGACATCACTGACTTGAAATTATAACAATGCAACAAGCCCTTTGAGCTGGCATCAGCAGAGCCTGTATTTCTGAGGAACCAGACTTCACTGACTGGGGGTAGGGGGTTACTTGGATGCCATCATCTACTTTGCTTTCAACATAAATTTTTCCTTATCTAGATTTGTGAAAGGCAGATACTATGATGGTATAGCGATATGAACAGAGAGGACAAAGAGTATTCTCTTTGATTTTAAGGCATGGTCAGATTTTTGTGCAGCAAAAAATTAGGAAAGTGAACAAAAATCACAATCTACAAAATTGTAAAAAGTCTATAATCCAAATGCTGCAATTTAGCAGACTCAGATTATGAAAATAGTGTTCTATGTGAATTAACAGTTGCTCTGCTTTTATTTTTGTAAATTGAAACTTCAAGTCTTCCCTTCTGTTCTTCATTTTCACATAAATAGCAATTTCTTTCACTGACCAAGATCTAGATGGTTAAAGTACTATTCTTGATCTTCAAAGCCTCTGGAATTTATTTGAAAAGATGCAGCTAGTCCCCAAATCTTTGAACATTTTTAGAATGGAGCTCACAAATAGAATTCTGAGGTTTTCAAACATTTGAAAATATTTCCTAGATGTGCCGATTTGCCCTTTGAAAGGTCACTTCTCTCATGTCATTCAGTCAGAAGCAGAAGTGCTAGGATTCTTTCCTAAAGGTATTATTTGAGCCAGTGTGACAACTGGAAAACTAATAAACAAACTATATGTGGCGTCATTTCTAGATTATATACTTGATTCCATATCTACCACAGTCTAATGAAACAAAAAAATTATTGACTCCCAGGACTGTGCCTGAACAGCAGGGTTTTTTTCCCTTCTCATAAAGGACTGATAACTAATGTTCCTAATCTGGTAAGGGTATTAACTGTCTAAATAAATTTATTACCCCTTCAGCCTTTGTATTTACTGTATCATACTTAAAGAATGGTTTATTGTTATAATTACAATGGTTTAAAAATTAGAATGATATCAAAGACAGAAATGTTGCTTTTGCTGGACAGAAATTAAATGGGAGATTCACAAAAGCAAAAAAAAGGCAGGAAAGATCCTTCTGTAAACTTTGGGCCTATTTCCCTTTTGAAAACATCCTAAACTATTGCTATTTGTTGACATTCAGTTTCATGACAGCAGATGATTGCAGAAAATAAAGTTTGAAAATGAATTTGAAATGAATTTTGCACCAGCCACAGTTCTGGCACAGGGCATTTGTCACCCTAACAAATGTGTACTAAAATTAATCTTCATACTGTACAAGGCTTTTCCAGTAGCTTCACATCAGAGCAGATCACAGAGAATTATTGGATTTATTATCCTTTCATTGATCTTCCTGAGGCATTTGGATGGATTGATTCTGATATGCTACTCCTTAGACATATTAGATAGATTACTTAACAAATTTCAGAGCAGCTGACCATGACCAGGTCAATATCTCACAGGAAGTTCTTGCTCACACATACCCATCACTTGCCAGGAACATGTCTTTCTTCTGATCTGCAGCTGTCTTCTTGTGATATACAAAACAGACTACAAACAGAGGAAGTTAAAGCACCCTAATTTTGTCTTTTGAATTTAGACTATATTTGTGTCTTAATAATATGCTGCTTTGCATAAATACTTTGAAAGAGCTCCATTATTCTACTGTTATCTAACTATCAAAAGGAAATGTGTCTTCAGAGATGAATCACTCTTATATTACCACTTTTTGCTTTTAAAAATGCCAACTTCTGACAAAATGGACAGCAGCATATTTTAGTTTGAACTGTGGAGCAGAACGAAAGGAAGAAAGGACATTTAGCAACTTTTTAAGAGGCTATACGATAGAATCTAGCAGGGGAATGTGTGGCTTACCACAGGAGATTCAAAGCCTAACACAACTGTTCCCTAACAACACTAAATACATTGCATGCTTCTGAAGTGGAGAAAACTGCCCTCCCTGCAGATCTCATCCTACTGCCTG
This sequence comes from Oceanodroma leucorhoa, assembly GCA_030449065.1. NCBI lineage: Eukaryota > Metazoa > Chordata > Aves > Procellariiformes > Oceanodroma > Oceanodroma leucorhoa. Next base: position 11,477,459 of record JASVER010000012.1, read on the forward strand.
GTAATAATGGGCTGTTCCTATTTTTACCATTAGTCAGGAGCCTTTATAACCTACAGAGACCAAGGCTATGTCCAGCCTAGGATTACACATTTCCAAACCTCAATTCATCTCCCACTGAATCTGCAGGAGCCACCCAGCACAAACATCCTGAAATCTCAGGTCTCCTCCAGGCACAGCAGGCTGGGCTAACTCACACCTGTCACTCGGACTTATGGGAGGCCAAGCAAGCCGGAGCTGGGAGGCCGCTGTACAGCAAGTGGTAGCCACCAGTTCAAACGCTCATCAAGTCCAGGGATGGAAGAGATCATATCAACCCAGGGAAAAGGAGGAAGACTCGTCCTCCTTCTCCTTCTCCTTTCTGTCCTTCAGCTCCACCCTAAACCGAAGTAAACGCTGGATGGGAGGGAGGGAGGGAGGGAGGGAGGGAGGGAGGGAGGTAAGAAGGCAATACGAAAGTCCTTGGCATGCTTATCAGACCACTGTCTCAAGTTAGGCAATAGGGAATACTAAGGACAGGACTTAATCCCTCTTCCCACATGTTTTATTCAGAACTGTAGGAGGGCGCCTTTATCGATGAGATTATGCCTGTAGAGAGAGAGCTCTCTTGAGGCTAGTTTTCAGCAGTGTTTCCTTCCGGCTCACCTTTTTTTTATTTAAAAGTCATGCCAACCATGCAAGAGGACAGGCAACACTGTTGGCTAGTCCCTCCAACTCTTTTTTCTTATTTTAAATAGAGAAATAGAATTATTAGACCAGTTGCTCAGACAGTATGAAAGTTGAGCCATTTCTTTTCCGTGCACAAAAGAGTCAATACACACAAGTCCCTTTTCAAGAAAATGCCCTAACTGCCAGGCTACAGGTGATTCTGGCTACATCTTGGTACTGAGGACCTGATGTTCACGCTATGAACATTTCAAGTCTAGTTCGCTTCTGCGGTTTGAATGCCCAACCGGACAGCATCTCCCACACTAGCTTCATCTGAAATGAAACTGGTTCTTGTGCTCCAAGACCCGATGCACAATAAATAGAGACCATTTTTTCTGCAAGTCTGTTTCACATGCATCCATATGAACTGCTTCTGAAGTTAATGGAGACTATATATAACCTAGAAGCAGTATGAGTCAGGGAGTTGAGATGGGTGGCTGAATTATTGAACAGATGATACTAAAGGGGAAGGTAACAAGTGTATTCAGAAAAGCTTATTCACTTAAAACATTTGCCCAAGAAAATTTAGACTATTAAATTAAAATTATAAAAATAAACCAAAGAGTATCTGGCTAGTAAGTTAGTCTGAATATTTTCCAGAGCAATTCAAGATAACAGCCCAAAGATAAATTTAGATATCTAGAGAGAAACAAAGATGGCAAGTACTTTTTCCTGTTGGTACTATGAATAGAAAAAAATAAAAGTGCTTTTCAGTAAAGAAAACAGTCTTCACACCACAAATCTTTCCCAGTACAGAGGAGTTCTCTTATTTAAATTATGCAATTAACAAAAAGGAAAAGGTTATGAAACCTTTGAGAACACATGGTCTTTTTCACAGAATTAGATGGACCCTAAAGGTGAACAAGAAGAAAAATTAAACTGAATTTACTCATTATGAAGTATTAAAAAGTCCCTCTACAAAGTCTTCTAAGAATTCAAAGTTTAACTGAGGACGTTTCATTTCTCCTTATCCAGATCCATATATTTCTGAAGGACCAGAAATTTAGAATCCACAATTCACTGCTTTCAGTAGTAAAGGAACAGTTGATCCAACCCATGCATGCTGGGATTTTCAAGGAAGCCTGAGGTAATAAAATGTTCAAATTACTTTTAAATTCAGTGGGAGTCAGACTTCTAACTCTTTAAGGCCTGTTGAAAATTATATCTGTAGCTTCCAATATCCTGAAACCAAAGAAATTAAAATTTTGAAAAACCTTCTGTGAACTAGTAACTATTGATTATTTAATGACTGATTAAAATTTCTTACTAACTGCCTCCAGAGTTTCACAGTAGGAACATTAGCACTCATATTTCTATTTTTCATAAATGTCAGTTCTGTCTGACATCGTGTGTTATTTAACGTGAGAGACATCTGGAAAATAATCCTGCATAGCAGTAGGCTATAGCATAAAAGCTATCCACTGAATGCTATCAACAATGACTCAGCAAAAAATTTAGCTAAACAAGTAAAAATATGAGCCTTTCATAAGAACATACTTTATAAAGTAGAACTTCTTCATTTACAGAACAGAAAACAAAGCTGGAGATTCAGATTCGCATCCCTGTTCTGTTCAAGCACAGCAAGAGGCATTTGGAATTCCAGTCCACCAGCTGTTCCTGGATGGGTTCTCCTATTCCCATGTGCTACACCCTTTATCCATGTGCTACAACAAAAGGCATGAAAAGCCATGCTTCTGTTGCAATGAAATGCAAAAGCAAGATTAAACAACACAAAACTATTTTATGAAACTAAATTCTTGGCTTTCAGCCAGTTCTAGGGGTTAGGATGTGACCTGCAATCACATGAGTAGCTAAAGTCTAATACTTGAGAAATGAGTCCCTACACTGTTCCACAGAACAAGTCCAATGCCAGCTCCTCTCCTGCCCAATGCAGAAGTAGCCCATCCTTGACTCTTTTTTACAGACGCAGCAATAGGCAATTTTATCAACACTTCTGAAAAGCTTTTAGCCAGCTGTAATCCTTTTTTTGGAATTCATAAAATCTAAAGACTGCACTTTCTGGCTGGGAAGGGTTTGTGCTCATATGGGATTATGCGGGAAGAGATTTGGGGTGCACAGACCTCACTGGGAAGTTGCATGTGGTTCTTCAGTTGATACTTTCAAGAGTTGGGAACACCTACAATGTATGAGGCTTTGGGGATTTCTCTGTATAAGCATTAGACCTGGAGAAACAGAAACTTGTGTTTGGTCTAATAATGAACAAATATCTTATAGCAAAGAAATTCTAGTATTTCAATGCAGAAATAAAGAACGACATTACTTGTTTGCATGCCAGGTCAATTTTATTCGTGTTTTAAATATGGAGAAATTAGGGCACTGGGAAACTGTGCAACTTTCCATCAGTAAAAGAGTAGGCTTTAATTAAATCCAAGATTCCTAACTAATATGTATCCTGCCTACAACTGCCTTCATTGCCTTTATTTTCTCTGCAGGGCACATTAGTTTTGTCCCTCAAAAATCTCTCTTGAACATGAGAACTGAAACTCTGGTTAAACAAGATACAAGCAGAAAAATGGAAAAGGTCTTAAGAGGCAACATATAATATATCCAAGCACGAAATGCCCCAAGTTTATAGAGCAAAGTAAACATTTTACAATACTTGTAATCAACACAGGGAGTCTTTTAGCGCTTTGCAGAAACCTACGCCAAGAAAAAATTGCAGCTCTTTTATTTTGTAATGACGCAGCATGCTGTTAATTTGGGTATAATGCCAAAAAGCTCCATAGTGATATTCAGGAAAGAGCTGTCTAGAAACCCCTCAATGTCTTAGATAAAATTGAATCTGAATGGCTAAACCAATTTGAAAACAAATCAATTTAAAACTAATTCTATCCACAACATGCAGTTTTTTAACAAACATCTTTCACTACAACAGAGATACTAGTGACATCCTTAAACCCAATACATTTATTCTGTTCCTGATGTTGCATACAAAATATGAATACCTTTCTAGTACTACTCAGACTACAGAGAAAACAAATGCCTGAATCCTTCCTCTTTTGTTGTCTCATTCCCATCATTACAAATGAAGTCCATCTCAGCTAGGCAAACACACTGGAATTTCTCCTGCCCTGGTTTCTTGCCTATTCATCAAAACCATCCTCTCTCTCACCTGCAGTTTTAAGGTCACACCAAGGCTCTGCATACAGAGTCTCTTCCCTTCCTGCCTAAATAGGTCAAGACTGGTTTGAAATCTCACCAAAAAGACGCGTATTCTCTTGCGTTTTGTATCCTGATGATGCAGATATGGGGTGGGAAGGAAGAGGGAGACAGAGAGTTGCTGAAAGTGGCTGAAGGTAGCTAAGAAGCAGCCCGCATGGCCGGGATGTAGGGCACCCCAGGAGGGAGACACAGAACAGGTCTCACTCATCTTCTCTTTCCATGCAAAAGATGTTTTTTAGTCTGTGTCCCAGAAGAGCTGATTTCTAGACAGTTTTACATTTGTTCCTACTAGCCCAACAAACGACCAACCACACCCTAGCATGCCCAGCACTCTAATATTACGCTATAAGGAAATACTATTCCTCTGCTGGAAGGTTGCACAGCTCAAAATCCGAGCTTTGCCATTAAAAAAGGCAGCTATGCTGCCCATCACTAAGCAAAATTGTTTAGTGCAGCCTGGTTCCTTAGGCATTAATTGTAATGGAAAACAATTATAGTCTGATTTTTAACAGCTTTTTAACCTAGCAATTGGCAGGTTTATACATACGTGTGTGTATAAATATATAGACACACACTTATATGCTTTATTAAAGTAGTATCTCGCTTGTCATTATTTTTAAATGTTATCACACTCCATCATATACATGCTGTGTACATATAGCTATTACTCTTGTTTTATTCTGTTAAGTTAATGATAAGCCTGACAAAAAAAATCACTCTAGTCCAGCAAGCCTCCAGACGTTGGCACGGCATACTCAGAGCAGGTATTGCATTAACCACTTCATGCATCGCACAGGGATGGGAACGGTACCTCTTTTCAAGGAATAAGTGAAAGGTCAAAATCTCTCAGAGCCCATCATACACTGATTTGATTAAACTGCTGCCACCTTCCACTCACATCAAGAAAACTTACATGACCGTATAAAGTAAAGCACAGTACATTTGTGGCAAGATGGAGACCACTCATGTATTTGCATGGCTCTAATAACTAAGTATCAAAATAAGAACATGCAATATAGTAAGAGACGTAAGACACAAAAGGTTGAAAATTAGGTTTTCCTGTCTTCCATAAAACTGTGTGAACAATTAGCCACCTCAATTCCAGTCTCCATCTCTGAATTTGCACAGGAAATAATCTTGTAAAATGCATCAAAATATAAAGCAAATAAATTGTATTGATTGACAAAGCAAGGAGCCTATTTTTTTTTTTTTTAATCAATCGCTATTAACTCCTAAAAATAGTATGCTGTTTCTTCCACGGTACTTTCAAAAAAAACCACCAAACACCTATCAATTAAGACAGCAGTATTACTGAGCACTCTATGTTTTATAGATTTAATGAACATATAGCATGCTCCTTGCTTTATATAGTTAAGTTTAACCAAATCGTATACTCTTGATTTTGCTAATTCATGATCTTGCTTGATCTTGCTGGTTCATGGACAGTACCTTACAAGAATCAAATTATTCCTATAAATGGAAATAAATATGTATTCAACTGCTTCCCAGCAGAAAGCCAACATTGGTAGTATCTCTGTTTGTACAGTATCTGGCACATTTTTGTTATGTTGATCTAACTAATGAGATGAATAAAGTTTTTGGGTTTTGTTTTTGGTTTTGTTTTTTTTTAATGTGTAAGCCCTTAGCAATGTGTACAGCATTCATTCCTTCCCCCTAGATGCCATTTTAGACAAGTTCATGTAAATCCAGACAGCAAATGACTTCACACTCTCTTACCCTTCCAGTAGTTATGATCTGGCCCTGAACATTAACATGAAGCGATATGAAGTTTCCCATTACACTTTTTATTGCTTTTGAATCCAGCTTGAAACTTCACCTTAACCTTCTAAGTACTGCATTAATCACATCCTCGTTTTTTGCATTGACATAAGGATAGCATAAACGTAAAGAAAACAATGATTCAATATTTTAGAAAATCTGAAACAATACAATCTTTTGTCCTCTTTACTCACCCTTTTATAATAAGGCTTATATTAGTTCTTATCAAAACAAATCACTACTCAATTACAGTGCTTTCAAATCAAGAAGAAAAAAAGGCATCTGAAGAAATGCAAAAATATTTTTGTCTAAGTTTAAGTTTCAAAAGGAACCATAGAATCAGGCCATTCTTTCATTTATTCTGAAGCATTCAAAAGTTACTTCAAAATGTGCTTTCTGTTTTCTCATTAACTTTTAAAGCATCTCAAAATCACTTGGGAAAAACAAAGAAAGAAAATAATAAATAAATAAACAAACCAACCAACCAACCAACAAACCAACCAAGATAATAAGCTTAGTTTCCTTTTCAAGAATTGAGGAAAATTTGTTCTACTGTGTAGTTCATTCCTTCATGCCTTTACTTCTTTGTCCTGTAAGGATTTTCTGTCCGGGGGGGGGGGATATTACCCTATCCTAGAATTTCTGAAGCTAAACCAAAATTGTATCTCTATTACAAAATCTTATAGAATTGTTCAACAGCTATATTTCCTGTTACATGACAAAGAATTTAAAGTAATTTCCATTAATATTATAAAGAACATTTTTGGATCCATTCCTACTACATCCTTTTCGAAAAGTCCTATGGGACTGAAGAAGTCATTCAGGATATTAATAATATTTAATTTTACAATTACAATGACATTTCATTTGACCTGAAAGTTCAACATAAGTTTCCAAACTGGATTGAAAAATACAGGGTTTCTCACTGAAGTGAAATGCAGTAGTAAAAAATGGAACTATAAATGGTACATATACTTAAACATTAATTAAAGAAAAAAAAACTACTTTATTCTATGTGTTTAGCTGATTTTATATTTTAACAATAACTAAATATAGGCTAAAACAGATCGTCTTTTCAATGGGTTTGTATCATTTTCACAGAAGGAAGATGCTGACGGAAGCCTTAAGTTTATTCTGCCAATTGAATCCTAGCTTGTATAGAACTTATTTTAAACAGACGTTTTATGCAGATTTTTAAAAAAATGAAAAAGTAGATTTGAGGAATTTTAGAGACATTATTACTGTTATTAGAATACTTCGATGTATATAATATAACCCACTGGAAAATAATACAAAAGTAACTGAAATAGTTTCATAAACCATTTCACCCCTCAAATTTTACGAGAGTTCTGTGGAGCTAGAAAAGATTTCAGATTCATCCCCCTCTCTCAAAAAATAATGACATTTTAGGGATTGTAAACAGTGGTAAATTTAAATCTGAAGGCTTCCATTAATCTTGACAAAGAAAATTAGTGAATAACCTAGCTTACATATAACAAAATATATTCAAAATGAAAATCGTTCATAATCTAGGTACCAGAAAGTCGTTAATAGCAGCATCCAGCAAATTCCTAGAACTGTATCTACACCAATGCCTAAGTACCTGAGCCTTAACTTTATTCCCATGTCTCTGTGGGATTACTCCAGGAGTGAAGTTACCCCCTGTGTTAGCATCTGTTAAATGAGATCCATAATTACAGCTGGCAGTTGGAAAACTGAAGCAAAAATGAATTAGCATTTCAAATATTTCAGTATATATACTATTCCCATGTCACCAATTACAGTCCCATCTGTACAAAATTGTACCAAAAATACTCATATTTTAATATCTTTCCCTTTCATCTCTAAATATTTTGCTTGCATTAAAAAATAAATTTAAAAAGCTGGTTCTTCAACACCAACCACCTTATCGAATGGTCAGCATTGCTACCAAAAGCAACAATGCATGAACGTAATACAAACTACTTCCTAATGTTAGAGTGAATTAATTTCAACAGCAGTACAGTTTTCATTATTTTTGAATTGTTGACCATGTTAAACATTATGAATTTTTTTATATATAGATAAAAGAAATATGAATATTCTATCAGACAGAAGTAAACAGGAAGGTGAATTATCCTAAAAGATGAGCTTTTTCTATGAACTCGGGCATATTCTCAGAGTTTTTTCCTCTTGCTTTTTTCCCCCTTCTTTTTTACTCTCCCGCTTCTGTGGTAATACTAATTCACTACAGTATTCATAAAACTCAAAATAACAAAATCCTCAAATAATGCATATGCTGCTAGAAAAGAAAGCTGGAGCAGCCCCAGTTTATTTTTTAAGAAGAAAACTTATCTTGAGGGCAAAATCAGTCCAAAAGTATATGCCATTTAATATTTTACAGAATATATTTCTACACAATATAATCTGTGTTTCTGAAGAATAAATCTCTCTCTACTAGAATACTTGTGTCTTGTCAGAGAGCCTGAGAAAATGATAGTAGTTCAAGCCAAGGTAGCCTAAATAATCACTTTATTCAATTAACTGGAAAAATCATAATACTATATACTTTGTTATATTTATGCATTTGTTTCCAGACACACACTCTAATATTATCAGAAATACAAAAAGCTTTAGTATAACAGAGAAATTTTGCAAGTTATCATAGAACAAGTTTTACCTGTGGGAAAGTAAAGAAAAAACTCTGAATTGGGAAAGCCAAGCAAAAATAAAAAAGGGTAATTTTATATGTTTTAGGAACATCCTGAGACAAGCTGTTTTACTGCTTCTCTATACAACTTTAAGGAAAGAGAAAATGTATCAAACTATCTGGACTCAGTAATTCAAGAAAAATAGAATGCAAACTCTATAATCAGAATAAAAATAGATACATGAAAACAAAGAATCATACAGCATTTTTATCTTAGAACTCTTCTGTTAAATTTGAACTAAAATAATTTGATTTTATTAAAACTGATACCTTTGAGTTCTGTACAAAGGTAAATAATTTACAAACACACCCAGGAAGTGTTCTTCAAGATCAGGCAGTTTAGTGAAGTTTCAGAGATGGAGAAGTTTGAGAAAAATATTAGTCATGAATGAAGAAACAACAAACAATACTTCAATCTGTGTCACATTACAAAGCTTTATTTTACATTATTAATTTAAAATTTAATGATTTATATGAAATAGATAGGTGTCGATTCTGCAAGTGCTTGCTCCCAGGAGTCCCACCAGCTTGAATACATTCTCTCAGATAAACAGGACTATCTAAAAGTACAGTCATTTGAAGAACCAGACACCCACCTCGCCCCCCAAATATTTATGAAATATATTAAAACAGCAGACAAGCCCTGACTGGGTATAACACTTCTGTTATGATGCAGTATGTTTACTCTACAGCACTGTACTTAAAAGCCTACATCATTGTAAAGTTCTGTTGTAAATTTCCATGGAAAAATATTTTAAAGTATTCCTCAAATCCTGTGAACTATAATAAAGCCCTAAATACTGGATCACAGATACTGCTATGAATTACATTGTTCAGTGCCAGAAATCTGTGCATAACATCAGCTTATAATACTTACTATGATGCTGAATATTTGCCATGCGAATAAATTTAATCACAACTAGGCTCTTCACAACTTGGAGAAAATGTTTTTTGTATTATAAAATCTTAAACTTTTATACAAGATTTTGTAGGTTACTGATGACCTAGCTTTTGGGGATGAATATTGATAAAAGTAAGCGTTTGTACTTTTCAAATACCAACTAAAATCATTTTGTATTAAGTATATACGTAACTGAAATCACTGTCTAATCAGTGTTCAAGTACATCTGAAATACTGTATTCCCACGAATGAAATAGTTAAGGGGAACGGGCAAAAACGCTGTAGAGGGTTACACAGATTCTAGTTTCCTCCCCCTCGTTCATAGCTTAAAACGTAAAGTTGTCAAACATGTAGCTTATCAACCAGAGCATTTAAAAAAATAAGCATACAAAAATAAGCAGTCACCAGACAGGCAAAGTGGTAAAATCTAATAGCTTATTCACTCGATGACACATACCATTCTGTGAGAGAAGGAATACTTTTATTTAACAGCCTGGTATTCCTTTAACGGAGACAAACACTGCATCAGCAGCGACATAAAGGGAAGACAGACAAGATGACCGTTTCTCTCCTCACAGAATAAAAAAAACCCAAACAAAACCAAGCCCCCCAACCATTATCATGTGAAACAGAAAAGATCTTCTTGAAACGCAAAGTCAACAGAGGGACAAGCAGGTGCTTGCATTCTCTGCAGTTTAACTCATGGATTTCATTGTGCGTTTCACAGAAAGAAAAACAGTTTCATCTGTAGATCTTAGAGGGAAACAAAGAATTTCAACAAGGAGTCCCGATAAACATCTTACACTGTTAAACATCTTCACCAGGAGAGAGAGAAAAATCTCTCCCCCCCCCCCCCCCCGTTGCAAGCAGCCGTGGACATCTTTTGTTCCCTGATAAATATTTGTCTTTGTCTTTTGTGATAAGGTCTGCTGCCTTCGCTTCACACAAAAAAGGCCCGGTTGTTTCTGTATAGAAAACATTTAATTAAGATCATTTCCGATTTTCTAGCCCCCCGTGCGCGGAGGAAAAAGGCGAGCGATAGAGGAGAAAGCCCGGCACCCGCTGGCTGCGAGGAGGGGCCCACCGGCGCCCTGCGGCTGCCGGGCAGGGAAGCGCGGCCCCGCAGGCGGACAGGGCGGGGGCACGGGCCTCTCCCGCGGGGCCGAGCCCGGGCGGGACCCGCCGGGGGCTGCGGGGACCGAGAGGGGCGCGACGGCAGGGCAGGGCAGGGCAGGGCAGGGCAGGCCAGGCCAGGCCAGGCCAGGCCGGCAGCAGGGCTGCCCCGCACCGTCCGGCGGCGCGGGGGAGGCGGAGGCGGCAGCGGCCCCGCGCAGGCGGCGGGCGTCTCGCTCCCGCGGGGCGCCGGTTTCGGCGTCCCCTGCGGCCCCGGTGCCGCGGAACAGGGGCTGGGGAAGTCGTGGGAGGGGGTGCTGCGGTTTGCTCTGGCTGGCGAGGCAGCAGGAGGAGGGAAAAACATTTCTTGGTTGTTGGCTGTTTGGTTTTGTGGGTTTTTTTTGTTGTTTTTTTTTTTTTCCCCCGTGGGATTAGACCGAGTCTAATTTTTTTTAATCCTTTTAAAAGTAACTTACAATTTGGGTTTTGCCTCTTTGTCAAAACTCAAGCTTCACAAAAACATCAAAACCTTCTTCAAAATGAAGAAAAAGAGCAGCTTTAATTATTTTTGAAATATTCTGTCTACAAAAAAGCCACACCAGATTTTAGGGACCCTGCAATATTAGTTCTCTGAGGACTTCACCTGTTTTATATACTGGAGTTAGAATTCATAAAATAGTTCCCACTGCTGTAGTATTTTGAAATACTGAATAAAAAAATCTAGGAAATAAAATCATTATAATGTGTTTATACACACACATACATAGTACACAACTTCCAAAGCTCTTAGTCCTCATGTGTATGTTCATTTACTGGAATATAATGCTCTTTATCGTGTTCACCACCTGCAGGACCCAATCTTGAAATATTCCTGCATGCCAGGTACTTATAACAATATTGTTAAAGGTGGGTTCACTCCAAGTCTAAGCCACTCAATAGAGTTACCTCCCTGTATACCTCAGGACAACATACCCACTCACAACCACAGACTTACTACTTCACTCTGTATGAAATTTTGCTAAGAAATATTGACAAAAGTACTAGTCTGAAATAGTAAGAATTAGAGTGCAAAATTTAAAAACACATGATAGGAGTAAGAAGAAATACGGCGAAGATACTCCACTAGGAAATATGCATAAAGTTGGGAGATAGAATCATTCCTGCAATCCAAATATAAAACACAGGAGATGAGCTCATACAGTGGACATGACACAGTCCTGAGAGATTTTCCTTTAGTTAAATATTCAGAGTTGCATTTTTTTTCCTTCAAACCTTAGCACAATAAACTACATTTCTTTAACATTTGTAACATTTGTACCATGTTTCAGAGAGTACAACTCATTTTTTTCTCCAGGAATATCGAAGTTTTTATCTCATGAATGAATTTCAAGACTTATTCATTGTATGACACTAAAGACAACACCATAAACAGAAAAAAAATGGTTAATGTAAATAAATCAGTCATTCTATTCTTCTCCAGCCATCTGTCTCCCCATAAATACACATGCGAAAAATAGAATTTGCTAAAAGCAGCTATTTTAAAAGTCTATCACATTATTTTTCCAAGTAAAAAAACAAGAGCAGAAAGTGCTAACAGTATCATCTTACCTGCCTTTTAAGCAAAAGTGTAAAAAATACAACACACAAGAAAGTCTGCAAGCTGACAAAGACTCTGGATTAGCGACAGCAATTGACCCAGTGAAAATGAATCAGACTCACTTTTTCTTTAAATGAAACAGATTACTTCCCTACATATTGACACATCAAAAAGATGATTACAGCTTAGCTTGAAACTACAGTGCGTACCATACACCTCCATGCTCTTAGCCCGCTTGCTCATCAAAGCACTCTTTCAACAAGAAGTATTTTTTATGATCCCATAAATGTTGTGCTAATAGTTTTGAACCGAGAAAGGTAAATGCACCTTATGGTAGGCTGCTTTGCATAGACTCATTTCATAAAGCTCTCTAGTAGCTGATGAGTAAGAGCCCTGTTTTTTTAGCCTCCATTAGTAGTGAAAAGTTTTAAATTAGATTCCCTGCTAAAAGTCCTGAACTTCCTAAAACTTAAGTGTGAAACGAAAGTTAGTTTTGTTAGCAGCACCACAAATTTCACAGGAGCCTATCAAGGTGACCCTATACATATTAATATGTGTAAGAGCAGTACCTAAAAGACAGTATTTTTAAAGTAACATAATACAAAATCTTTGGTATATCTCTGTTTTGTATATCTGTGAGCAGTAGGATTCAATGAAGGATACATTTACATTTTTATAGAGGAGAAAATTCTATAATGAATAGATAATGACAGTACCACGAACAGAATACTGTCTTTTCATAGTTTGTGTGAATTTGATGACAAAGAAAGCCATAAACAAGACCAAAGAGTGTAATGGGATTAATCCAAGATTATCTTAATTGATCCTCTCCGTAAGTACAGTGAAACCACATTCACTTAAGAGCATTCAAGAGGATAATGAGTAAACAGGAATTACCTAACTTTAATGTCAGCATTGGGCTGACAATATCAAACAATCATGCAGAATAGTGGACACAAATTAAACTAAGATAAAGATTAAAAGCTTCTGTCACTTACGGAAGGACCACCAAGAGACCCACCTATGTTCCAACTTTTGTTTATATAAGCAGGACAGATAAAGATAACTGTAAACTTGAGACTACTTCAGTATGCCGGGGATACACTCCTTAGGATATACTTATACTCTAGAAAAGTGAGATAAAGCCTTTTCCAAAGGTGATCTGGGTTATATTTTTGCCTACAAAGTGTAGGGCTAGAAGAGAGATGTTTTTATTTATCAAACAAAATGTGGTAGGACTATTTGTAAGTGGTTCAAATATATTTAAAAAATAAGGAAGTGCACTTAGTACCTACTTCAATATCTGGCCATTGTTTAAATAACATATGAGTAAAAAACATTAACTGCTAATAATCAAGGAAAGCTAGAAACTTTACTTAAGGAGTTATGGATCATAAGTTAATCTTATCTTTATCAACACAGTAGGACAAAGAAGGAAACAAAGGCAAATACGTAACAAACAAAACATGCTGCTTATCACTGGCAGGTCAGGTATGTTTCACACAGAACAGAAAAAATATTTATATAAAATTTTTCCTAGGAAAAAACTTTTGTTTCTAGATCACACTCATTACTGTTATTTTTGTTGTGTTGCATATTTATGTTATTGAGTGTTTTGGGGTGCTTAGTTTTAACCCAATTCATCTGTTCACATCATATATTCCTGACAGTCCAAGTTTATATTTTCTGATTGAGGATATACATAGAAAAACTGTCTGAGTGTGCAGGGACGGGGTTGGGAAAGCTAAAACCTGCCTGGAGTTGAATCTGGTGAGGAATGTGAATGGCAACAAGAAAGGCTTCTACAGATATTTCAGCAGCAAAAGAAAGACAAGGGAAAATGTGGGCCTGCTGGGGAAATGGAGCGGGGGACATGGTGATAGGGGACATGGAAAACACCAAGGTGCTCAATGCTTTCTTCACCTCTGTCTTTCCTGGTAAGATAGGAATTCCAGGCCCCTAAGACATAAGGGGAAATCTGGAGCAAAGAAGTCTTAGCCTCAGTGGAGGAGGATCAAGTTAGGGAACTTTTAAATGAACTGAAGTAGACATAACATATCCCTGGGTCCTGACGGGATCTAAGTGGGCTGATGTCCCTGCAAGGCCACTCCCCACAGTCTCTGAAAGGTTGTGGTGACTGGGACAGGTTCCTGAGGACTGGAAGAAAGCAAATGTCACCCCCATCTTCAAGAAGGGCCGGTCAGCCTCACCTCAGTCCCTGTGAAGGTGTTGGGACAAATCCTCCAGAAAAACATTCCAAACATATTAAAGACAAGGAAATGATAGGATCAGTAAGCATAGACTGCAAAGGGAAAATCATGCTGGATCAACTCGAGAGTCTTCTATGATGAAGTGAGCAATGAACATTTATCTTGACTGTAGACATTTTACATGGCCTCCCATAACATCCTCATAGACAAAGTAATGAAATATGGACTAGATAAGTGGACAGCGAGGTGGACTGAAAACTGGCTGAACTGCCAGGCTCAAAGGGTTGTGATCAGCACAAGGTCCAGCTGGAGGCCAGTCCCTAGCGCTCTCCCCTGGGGTAGATACCAAGGATAATATTTTTTAATCATCTTCCTCAATGACACAGGTGATGGGACAGAATGCACACTCAGCGAGTTTGCTGATGGTGCAAAACCGGGAGGAGAGGCTGATATGCCAAAGAGTTGTGCTGTTCAGAGGGACTTCAACAGGCCAGAGAAATGGGCCAACAGGAACCTCATGAAGTTCGACAATGGGAAATGCAAAGTCCYGAACCTGGGGAGGAATAACCCCAGGCACCAATACATGCTGGGGGCTGACCGGCTTGAAAGCAGCTCTGCAGAAAAGGACCTTGGGTCCTGATGGACACCAAGCTGATCATGAGCCAGCAACGTGCCCTTGCAACACGTTGACATCCTGGGTTGCATTAGGATAAACATTGCTAGCAGGTCGAGGGAGGTGATCCTTCCTGTCTGCAAAGCTCTGATGAGACACATCTGGAGTGCTGGGTCCCAAGCTGGGATCCCCAGTACAAGAGAGACAGGGACATACTGGAGTGAGTCCAGCAAAGGACCACAAAGATGATTAAGGGACTGGAGCATCTGTCATATGAGCAGATGCTGAGAGAGCTGGAACTGTTCAGCCTGAAGCAGAGAAGGCTCAGGGGCATCTTATCGACATGTGTAAATACCTGATGGGGAAAGTAAAGAAGATGGAGCCAGAATCTTCTTGACAGGACAAGAGGCAATGGACACAAGCTGAAATACAAGCGATCTCATTTAACTTAAGAAAACACTTCATTATTGTGAGAGTGGTTGAACACTGGAACAGGCTGTCCACAAAAGTTGTGGAGTCTCCATCCTTGGAAACATTCAAAACCCAGCTGGACAGAGCCCTGAGCAACCTGCTGTGGCTGACCTTGCTCTGAGCAGCGGGTTGGGTCAGGCAATGCCCAGAGGTGCCTTCCTGCCTCTACGATAAACTTCATGGTAAAACACAACACAGTCACATGTTCACTGTTTTCAGCCACCAGAACAATTTCTATTAAATTATCCAAGCTGGAGAAAAAAAGAAATCAAAACCAATTTGGAGTTAGACAAGTGGATACATAGCTACAAGAGAAAGCTGTAAAGTGAAGACAGACTTGGCTCATCCATAAAAAAAAATATATACACAGAAATGAAAGTAGACTTCTGATCTGAATCACATACTGGAGCGAATCCAGCAGAGGCCACCAAGCTGCTGAAGGGCTGGAACCCAGGATGTAGGATGAGAGGCTGAGGGAGCTGAGCCTCTTCAGCCCACAGAAGAGAAGGCTCAGGGGAGACCTTATTGCTGTCTACAACTGCCTGACCAGAGGATACAGAGAAGATGGAGCCAGACTCTTCTTGGAGCTTCAGAGTGGAATGACAAAAGGCAACAAACATAAGTCAGAACATGGGAAATTCTGGTTAGATACAAGGACTTTTATTTATTTGTTTGTTTGTTTTACCATGAGAGTGGTCAAACACTGGTACAGGGTGTCCAGACAGGCTGTGGAATCTCCTCATGGAAGAATTCAATGGAGGAATTCAAGAGACAACTGGACACAACTCTGAGCAACCAGATCTAATTAGATCTGTTTTGAGTAGGGCATTGGACCAGAGACCTCTAGAGGTCCCTTCCAGCCTCATTTATACTGTGATGCTGTGATCACCATGATTACAGAAAGACTAATGTAATTTGTAGACAACTTTACAAGCATAAGTACGTGGAGTACACACAGGAGCTTGTAACTGCTTTTTTCTTGATGGAACTTAAAAGTATAAAAAAATGCATGTCATAAAAGACAATGAACCTCCCCTCTTTCAAACTGGTTACTGAGAGTCATCTCTGCAAAATTATCAGCAAGAAGTTACCTTTGTCATCAAAGACTGGTTTGGAAGATTTACATAACTGACACTTGTAAACTGTAAATAAATGTAAACTGACATTTACTTTACATTTATTTTATTAAGTACATAACAAATCACGATGGCAAGCTTTCCACTTCTGAGGTCACTTGTCATTTATACCTTCGATTGTTACCCTGTCAAGACAGCAGGTTTTTTTTCCTCACAGATATTTGTGCAGAACCAAATGTTACCTAACTCCTGGTGAAGGTTCTTGGATGTACTACAAGATAGATCAGTAATATTAGGAGAACCTACACCAGCAAAGCAAACCAAACCAAAACAAAAAAGGTATTAATGCCAGAGAAGAATCCTGAAAATATTTAGCAGACATACATGTGTGTGTGTGGTGGTGGCATGGGGAGAGGCAGAAGATGAAGCTGGTCATTGCACTATACTTCTAACATTTGTTCTGAGCGAGCATACCAACACCAGCAGGTACAACCCCCTGCTGGCCACCATCACTAATGGCAGAACATAAAGGGCGAGGGGATGTGCTGGGCAGACATTTGAAATCAGCTCAGCGGTTGATGTGCTATGGCTTTGTTCATACATATAATGCCAATACAAAAAAAAGCCTTCCTCCCTTCAGCCTTGGCAGTGAAGATTCCCTTCTCCCACAAGCATACTAGGAAGCCTGCACGGCACTGTGCTGGGTGGATAATATACTGGCAGTAGTGCCTCCTTTGCCCCTTAACCAATTCCACAGGACAGATAYGCCCTACAACCCCAGGATTTGGACCTCAAATTGACATCTACCTCTGGCTGGACATGCTTGGACCTCCTCCCCTTGCACAAGACCCGGGGTTACTGTCTCCATTAGTACCTCAACTGGTTCCAGTTAGGTTCAGGTTTGCTCTCACTGGGACTGATGACAGAGCAGTCAGTGACCAGAACAAACCCCTCAGAGTGCTCTGCTATTTATTCACAGGGGAAAAAAATTGGAATAAACGGGTCTGAAAATAGATTCATATGCTTCCCTATTTTTCCTTGAAGTTCGCCATTCCTTGAATCCTCTTCTAGAGTCCTTGTCTGTTCCAGGCCCTTCCCCTAGACAAATATTGGCAATGAACACTCCCACACACAAAAGGGATTTTTAACTGTTTACTGATCCTTTGTGCTCTAGATGCCAGCTAGACAGAAGTGCTGTATCTCTTTACATTGGATTCTAGATGCTATATGTTACTTTGGTCCTACCATCATGCACTTTCTCCAACAAATTCAAGGGCCAAAACCACATAAAAAATAAAAAAGCAACCAATTATATAATAAAACTTTTTTTTTGCAGAAATGACCCTAGAAGGAAACTAAACTACAGACTTCCAAAGTAGTTTTCATACTACACTCTTACTGGCATAAATGGAACCAGCACTTCTTGGCAGTATGCTTGATGACATACAAATGTATTAGAAAAGATTTCCCTGCCCTGAAGACTTCATATATTTCTTAGCTACCCGAGAAACCTCTAAATCAGTGGTTTAATTCACTGGCTAGCATTTCAGAGAGTTCCTATGAGCTGTAGGAGTTCATTTTCTTCAGGGCATGGGTTTTAGGTTACATTTTTTGTTTGAGAGAAATACATTCCAAATGTCATCCATGTGCTTTCCTCTGCCTAGCAATCCCTTGCAGGCATCATCCTGCACATCTTTTACTGGGGAGGTAAGATGGGCATCTTCATTCTTTCCTACTGGGCTTTTCCTCCAAAAGATTAATTTCCAGCCTTCCTTGTTTGCTTTCTGCTGGACTTGTATTCCCAGGCTACTTCTCTAGGAAATTGCATGTTTCAGACTATCTTTAATATCTCAGAAGCCTGCTTTGAAAGGGCCAGCTTGTCCTGAAGCAGGATCCAAAGATAAACTGGATAGTCAGAGGCTTCATATATAAGCACCCAAAGGAGAAGGTCAGATTTTTATCCTTAAAAATCAATTGAAAGCATCTACTATCTATGGATGTTTAATAATATTTTTGGATACTTTTGGGAAGTTTTCTCATTTGATTCATTTCACTCTAAACCTCTAATGTGGTCCCTTACTCGTACTGCTAATTTATGCAGTAACAGATGTGAATAAATCGACTGTAATCACTTATGCAACCAATTTTGCCATTGCCTATCTATCTCTGCTATCCTTTCTATTCTATCTTTTGCTCATCCTTTCACTTAGGCATAAGTTCAACAAATAGTTGAAGGTTTTGAAGCTTGTTTCTTCAGTTTTCCCCTGACAGATATACTAGGTACATTGGAGAGATTGGAGAACTGGTGTCAGAGTTCACCATTAGTATGCTCAGGCCAAAAGGTGGATATGAAAAACGCCAGTGTCTCTGAAGTCTTCAGAAACCCACTGAAACCTAAGAGACCGACTGAGCCCTTGTGAGACCTACTGAAATGTGAAATAAAAGAGCCTAGAGCACTTTTATGAAACACTGGAGCAGACCCCCTTGGAAATCCAGGGACTACTTTTCCTTCAGTGAATTCTAAATGGATCTGAAACACTGAGGAACGATCTGCACTCCTCATGGACATTATTGCTTTTAATTGTTCAAATGTCAGTGTATTAAAGCTGTACTATTTTATTCCAATGTTGTAATTAATTATCACCACCCCAAACCAAAAATATACACTCAATGTGTGCTATAAATAATTAAAATTAATTGTGTGCTATAAATAATTACAATTAATTCTGCAGAAAACAATGTGATTTTTGGTTCAGAGTAACTGTAATAAATATAAATTTATCTTTCTAAGGGCAACCTTAATTTGATGCACTCTTGTACTTATCAAGTTCTTAAACACACGTCCAGTTCTGGGCCTGCTTTCCATGTATAAATATATCTCAAAGGATAGAGAGACCTCCTTCTGTGTCTAGTTTGCACTCGAGTCAGACCCAGAAGCACAGTCACTGAGAGCCCAGGAAAGATACAGTCAACCTGCTTTTGGTTTGGGGCTTCTATACCAAAATCCAAAATTGCCTAAAGCAGCTCCTGATTGAAGCAGCAAATAATATTCTGCTCACTCCTAGGTTAGTGTTCATTCAATGTGGAAAGAATACAAACTCTTCAGCTGTGAAGGTCTAGAGCTCTCCACTGAGCACGTAAAAACTGAAGCATTCAGAAAGCTTGCAACCTGGCCAAATGTGAGCAATTTTTGTAGTACTATAAAAGACACCTTTCCTTTTGCCCTGCTACATTAACTGAAGGGCAGAAGACATTTTTCTGGAAGAGGTTGCCTGAATATTAGCAGAAGAAAGGGTTTCCTCTAAATTTCTGAATCCTTTTGACAGAAAGGGAAAGGGGAAAATAAAGAAGACGGATAATTTTAACTTAAAAAATTACAGTTTGCCAGAAAGTGACTGAAAGCAGGATCTTAGAGTGCAAAATGCTAGGCACCATTCATAGAAAACACTTGCCAGCCTGAAGGAAAAAGCACTGTAAACCCGGACAATACAAAACAGGAATTCCAAGCAACCATATACTGAATATTTTAAAACATTAAATATGTTAAAAAATAGAAATCTATACAACAGAAGGCATATGTACAAAGTCCAAGGAATAGCAGTGAGGTCAATGGGAGCTGAAGAGTCTCTATAGCTTTTAGCAGCAAGTGCATAATTATAAGTGTGGAAGTGTTTAAAAACTGTGCTTTACTTATGCGACTTTTAAAAAAATAGTTCTTTTGTGTGTATACTGACTTAAAGCATGAAAGTTCCAAGCGAAGAAACTGGAATTGCACTTCCTTCATCCAAGTCATCAGCTTCACACTAGTTGAGTAATAACAACACAGTAATGCAGCTACCCCTTACCATTCAAGCTGTAGACTTAGTGTTTAAACGGTGACTTGTTTTTCCAGATACGCAGTGTAAAATCCCTAAAGACCTAGAAAAGGAAGGCAATAAAAGGCGGTTAGAAAAGCACGTGTTTTACTAAGTTTGACTGGAGTTCTGTTAATTTTGTATGATTTCTGTCTTGAGATCTAGCTGAATACATCAGTGGGAGGCTAATTTAAATGATGGTGGAATTGAGGCCTTCTGAATTTCCAACACTATTGCGCCCATAAAGGCTAACTTGCCAACATTAAATCATTAAGTCACATGCCAGATGTTGTGTTCCTAGCTACCTTCAAGTCCTTGCGCTGAACTCACCTGACCATGTTGTTTAGGAATGAGGCATTTCCACATTGCTTCAAAATCCCTCTTTTTGAGAAGACACTGATAATGCTCCTTTGCATTTATTTATTCATTTTCCTTCTAGCACAGATAGTTCTAAGGCTACTAGAGCACAATTAATTTGAATATTAAAATATCCCGTATCTACTCGGTTAATTAACACACAAACTCCTCATATTTCTTTTTGTAAACTTACATATCGAAGTAGGTGAGAAGTACAACACCAAAATTAATAGCAGTTATGATAGGTCAGAAAAAAAGCAACGTTCTCCTCAGTGCAAAAAAATAGTTTTAAAAGTCCATGTTGTTTAGGGTCTTGCCTAATTTAATATTGAAAAATTCCCTAACTTATTACTTTACACTAAGGAGAACAACACTTACATTATCACTTGAAATAATGATTAAGATTGTCTCCGTTACACATTCTGATTACAAAATCTCTTTAGTTACAAGATAAATAGATTGGCCTGCAATCTTTCTATAACATATCAGAGCATTTCTTTCAACCAATTCATGGTCTAAGCTAATGAGTCTTGCAGAATGCAGAGAAATCAGACTCCAAAATAAGAAGCTACAATATACCATTTTTCCTCAAGTACCTTCAAAAACAAAACTCTCTGTTTTGGGACACACTCAGCACGAAAGCTGGCACTAGGGGCATAAAAAAGGCCAAAGAGGAAGAAAAATCAAAAGTGAGAAAAATATTTATAGTTCTGATGGAAAACTTTGTACAAACCCACTGCTTCTGGGTGTTTGATTTTTTTAAACTGAGGGTATATTTCAGGTAATCTATGAGAGATTTTAAACAACAATCTGGACTTTTAATATTGCTAGAAACATAAAAGATTATTAAAGCAATAACTGTAACATCTAATATTTCAAAATATTCTATGTATTTCTTAAATCAGCATTTTTCTTATGATATTCAGCAGATGTTATTCCCACGAAATAAGAAGCTATGTACAACCAATAACTAAAGCCAAATAAATTGAAGGAGAATTAACCAGAAATAGCATCACTTCCAATATAGCTATAGTACTTCTTATATAGCTACAGTACTTATAGATAGCATTTAGTTATAAGCAAAAGGAAGACACACACACACCAACACATATGCACACAAATGCCAGAGTCCTTAAAAAATCATGACAGCATGATCTCCACTTACGTATGTTCCCTGTGGAGTGCTAAGACTACGTATAATGGAGACTGTGGAGTGGAAATATCAGCAAAGATCAACCATTGTAAATCTTTCTGCAAGCACTGGAACTGGCACAGCTAATTAAACTGGTTCGTATAAGAAACAGGCAAGTCCATAAACACAGTAGAAAGACAATTCAAGTAGTTAATTCGCATAACAAAAAGCAAGTCCATAAAGTTGTTTCCAATTCAACGCTGCCCTTAAGAGGTGCAGTCTCCTTAAAAGGGAGCATGTAGAGGCAGTAAGGGTCATCAGCTCAGCATTAGACAGTACATGACATGGGCATGAATCAACTATCTGCTCCCAAAGAGAAGCAGGCTGAAAGTTTGTGGAAGGGACAAGAGAGGTGCTCTTGTCTTTGCTCAAGTCTCCCTCTACCAATTGCTGCCTCCTACCATTCCTGAAAATATCAAAAAGAAATCAAGATCCCCTGCAAGAAACCCACAGCAAAGGTCCCAAACCAAGCTATTAATTTCTCACATTTGTATTACTGCTTTTGAGAATTCAAAATATACATGCTTAGTAAGAGACACATGAATAAAAATCCACTGTCTTGAATTTCAAAGTGTCAGTTGTTGAAAGAGTCACTTGACAAGAAGGTGGAGCTTTTTGGTTTATTTGTTCAATTGAATGAAATGGTATATGTCCCACACATTTTACTTAAGTATTCACACTACAAAAACTTATTCTTCCACCTTGTCCCAAAGTAAAGTGAAAAGTAATTTCATTTTCAGATTGGTTTCAGTACTGGAACTAGCAAGACTTCTGGCATTGGTCCTTATTACAGGTTTTGCCTTTCTTCAAATACAGCTTTGTTAACATTATTGAAATAAGAACCACTGGAGCGATTTTCTGAGGAAGCAAAAGTTTAAAACAGTTTCAGGAGAGTCTGAGGGTACTTAACTGGGAGAAGAATGGGAAGGAATACAGATCAAGGAAACAAATGGCCCAGCTAGGAGACCTGCAGAGTATTTTACTGAAGGCACAAACATCAACTAGACTCAACCAGAATACAAAAATGTAAGGTTTGGCTAGAACTGGATTTTGTCAGGATGTTCTCATGTTGAGCTTGGAGAATAGGAACAGGAAGACGGGTGGAGATGTAGCTAGTTCTGCCATACACACAACTTTCAATTTCATTCTGGTTTATATACCATACTCACAACACAATATAAACTCTGCATTCAGCCCCATTTTCACCAAAAAAAACGGCTTCCAAAAACCCAGCTGCTTTAGTTTTCCACAGCTCTTCCCTGTCATCAGGTAAGCCAGCTGTGAATGCTGTCCAATACTGTCACAAGGCAGAGGAAGGAGGAGAAAGGAAAAATGACACCATTGTGCTCCGAGTGGAAAGTTTCACTGCTGTCTTGGGCATCAGTTTCATGAGCTCCAGCTTGGGTTGCATAAGCGATCCCTGCAGCCAGCCATCCTGCCCTTCCCTATCAGCCTGGGAGGAACAGATGGAGCAAAACCAGGTCTTCTGCAGGGGTTTGAGTGACAAGTTACTGCATTTCCAGTTTTTAAAAAATATACAAATGTGAGAGGTAAATCTAATGAAATGTGCTTGTTCATAAATGCATGCTGAAGTGAACAGGAGAAAAAAATGTTGCCAGTGGCAAAGGGAGGTACACAAACAACGTTTAAATACAGAAAGTCTCAGTGTACTGTGAAATATTATATATAATAATACAGAAAAAAATTAACACTGCAATTGCTTACAAGCCCATCTCACTGGAGATACGTTTTTTTTTTCCCCCAAGTATTTAAATATTATTTTCAAATGCCCTAGCTGCAACTTTAGAAAGCATAATCCAAAAGATTCAAGATAGCTACTGACGCAGGAGGACTGCAAAAAGCTACAAAAATTCTAGGCAGGCATAGAGTGCAAATCTTTATTTTATTAATATCCACAAATGATAAACCATTTGGGGAGGTAAAGGATGGATACTGTGTTTCCATAGTTGGTTTGGGCTCAATAGCTCAAATAACTTCCTGAGGGACACGTCTACTTTCAAAATTAAAAGATTAATAGAAACTTGTTTCATCATTCACAAAATACAAGTATTTTAATCAGACAAGGCAGCTTCCAAATTGATTCAATTGATTTACAGAAATTAGAAATGAATTTCAGTAAACTTATAACTTGTAGATCATCTCTGTAGAGCATGCTCTAAGCCATTGGAAGATATTGTGGTGAAGCTCGTAAGTTGTCTGTACCTAAAGTTCAGACATAGAGAGGTCCTTTGTATTGCCAATGTCTTGGTATGTATGAAGTAAACCATATTTGTTTTCAGACTAAATGTTTTCAAAATATTTTGCTTAAGGTAATATAACAAACAGACAACATGATATGGACCTCAAAGACATTGCCCTGGAGCTATTTTATTCCACAGTCATCTAATATAGGGACTTCTAAACTCCAAAGCACCTGGAACTGGCTGCCATCACAGAAAACATGTTGAGCAGATGGCCTGCAACCTGTTTCAGCCTGCAATCTCCATGGCCCTAAAACATTAATTTCAGTAAAATATGTAGTGAAACCTCATCAAAATGTGTGGTATTTGTAAAGTAGAATTTCATTTTAAAACCCTCTTGAATCAACATAAGTTTAATTTGCATTTCATTGTGCTACTTACTATATGTCAGGCACATAACCCAAACCTATATCAGAACATCATATGCATCTCCTGCCAGAGGAAAAAAACACATATTAAATAAAAATAAGAGTAAAAAAAAAAGAGTGGGTCTGCTTGTTTATGAACACTGATCATAAATGAACACTCAGTCTACAGAAACAGACTGGACCTAATCTGAACTAAAACCCCCAAAAGTGTCCCCAGGTGTGGACATCAGGGGTCCTCAGCACCAAATATTTTGCTTTTCAGATTTGCTTCTATTGCACTCTAATATTTGCTAATGTAAACAAGCAAACTGATGCATTAAATTCTAATTTCTAATTCCTTCCTAATAAGAAAGAAATTTTTTACAATGAGGGTGGTGAAACACTGAAAGAGGTTGCCCGGAGAGGTGGTAAATGCCCCATCCCTGGAAACACTCAAGGTCAGGTTGGACAGGGCTCTGAGCAACCTGATCTAGTTGAAGATGTCCCTGCCCATGGCAGGGGGGTTGGACTAGATGACCTTTAAATGTCCCTTCCAACCCAAACTATTCTATGATTCTATGATAATTATTAACTCTGAAAAGCTACATTTAAAGTTTTAAGGTCTTGATAAGCTTTCAGCATAGTGCAGCTGTTCTCATAAAGATGTAGTGAAACTTTAGTGCCAAATCTTTAGTTTGGTTTCAGACATACAAAGCAAACATAAGAGGTTCAAACAAATGGACCTTTACTCACGGGTGATTTGACCTGAACCGTCAGCAGGATCCAGTGGTACTTCTTGGTGTGGGCAGCCATCATGTTTCTGGCATAGTCCACTGCAACACCAGCCACATGAATGCAAACAAAAAACCTGGGACCATCAGCTGTGTAAGTCAAACCACACAGATGATGTGAGATTTTTGAAACTAATATTCAGTGGTTTCCTAGCTTTTTACAAACACATTTTTTAAAGTGTTTCTTTTCTGCTAGCCAGCATTACAGCTTGAACTTTATATGTCATTTTTAAAGATATCTGTATACCAAACATCTGTAACAAACCTAGGATTTCAGCCAGGCAGAGAACCACTAAATGCATTTACAGGTACCCTGGACTCCCCACTGGGCATCCGACTGACCTGCAAACAGTTCTGGCTGCCAAACTGTCCTTTAAACAAGTTACACAGTAAAGTAGACTCATTCCACTCCTGCACTCCCCAAATATTTATTCATTCTCCTAAATCCTCATTCTGCATCCAATTGCTCTTTGGCAAGCCTCAGGGCCAAAGACGTCAGCCTCTGGGAGGCCCGCACGAGCTGCAGCCACTTTATTTTTCTTTTGTCCTGACAAACTCCCTTCTGAGTTTTGGGCTGAGCTGTCCCCATCCATGCCCTTTGTAAGTGCTTCCACAGCACAGGTTTAAGCTCTCCTCTGCAGCAACAAGTGAAGACACAAGCTGTACAAATTCCCTCTGTCATGGTACCTCTCCTCTGGAAAGATACTGGGTGATTCAGGGCTCAGCAGATGTTGCTCTGGAGAAGAAGTGCCAATGACCAAAGAGGCAGTTCTGAAGAAATGCCACTAGGCACCTGCATTGCCCATGGAACAGGATGGACAGGAACAAGAGAGAGACTTGGTGGGAGACCAGGGAGCAAGTTGTGCTAGGATTTATTTAGAAGAAAAGAAATACATGGCAAAGGAACAAGGTTTCTGTTCCTACAGTGAGGTTAACCAACTGTATTGATTATTATCTCGGTCTCAGCAGCTTTTAGCTCCCCTCACATTTCTGATGATTGGCAGTACGTGTATATTTTCTAATACATTAGACTTGTCAGGCAGTTCTTCTCCAAAGATATCAAACTTTTATCATACACCAGCAAAGTAAAATTTGCTTTCATATGATGAGGTCTATGGGTGGGCCTAGCTCATCTACTTCATCGGCGTTATGACAGAAGTCAAACACACACGGGCTCAGAAAACAGACCTTAGAACACTCGTTCTGTAAAACACTTTTCCTTATTTTTAAAACAGTAACTTTGTGCTATCCTTAGATGTAAGGACAGATTACTATACAGATTACTTTAAGCTGTGTAAGTTTTCTATAGCAGCAAATTTCAGTTACAAAATATGAACAGTACATAGTCAAATGGTGAAGAAACTTTAGGTTGTATGAATAGATATACTTGACTCTTCTATTAAATGTTGGCTTCATAAATCAAGGCACTACATAGGCTGTCCTGCAGCGTTAGGGCCTTGCCGATAGGCAGTGTAATATGACCGCTTACTATTCTATGACAAACTCTAGGGAGGAGACCAATGCTCAGTTTTAAAAAGCAAAAGCCTTACCTTAGCCCTGGTATGCTTTACATTATCTGCTGATGCCTCCTTCCAGTTATCTTTCTAATTCCTAGTGATATCTCAAATTCTGACTTTCCAACATGCAGCTATCTTAGTCTATGAGCATGCTCAGCATACTTTTTAGCTGAGCAGCTTGAATGCTTATTATTAAACTGTACTGTCCATGCTTAATAGTTTACAATGCATTAAAATCAAACCCAGCCTCTTTGTGAACTGCTACGGAATTCCCTGCCAAAATTGGTTCATCTCTCTCCAGCTGTTTTAGCTGCAGAAATTTTCAAAAAGTGGGTCAAAAAAAAAAGCTGTTAAAGGAAAGTATTGTATTTTTCTCCCTTGTCTCAGAATCGGAGATGCTATCATTATCATCTACTTTTCTCCCTAAAACAAAACCAAAAAAAAACCCCACTTTCTAAAGCTGAAAGCACTTCACCTTCTGAGCTTCACAGCGGTTACAATGCCAAAAAAATATACCTAAAAGGAAAACTGGAAAACTTGTTAAACTTCATTAGATGTATCACCTCTACTCCATTCACAGTAACTGTGTATCATTTAGGAAGTGTGTTAGAGGTGTGTTATCTTAAGTTCCACACCGTAAGTGTGTGCCAAAAATTTTAAAGCTACCCCTAACAAAGAGGGGAAAAGGAGTAGCTTTGCTTACTTTGTCACTTACATTGACCTATTTAAAAGGAGCTTTCACAGTAATTTAAAAGTAATCAATCACTTAAGGACAAGCCATTCTTTCTATTTACCCAAGCCAGACAAGGATTGCTTTTCTAATTTCATAAGGACTGAGTACCTGGTAGGTGAAAAACAAAACAAAAAGCTAAAGTATTAAAATAATTGAGGTTGTCTTTTACTTAGCTTAACATATAAACTAGCGAGCAGATTTACAACTTTGAAAACTTAGCACTTCTGAGTAGCGTAAAATACATTTCCACATGCCTCCAAAAAGGCAACAACTTCATATTGACTGAAGACATCTCTTGTGGTCATTCATCTCCCTGTCCTGCTTTGCTCATCATTTTAATCCTCCAAGTGCTTCTGATGCACTTACACCATAGCACATAGATACCATCTGCTTTTTAATTCAAGAACTGCCACAAGAAAGCATTTCACACCAGCCAGCCCAGTAACTGAGAGATTTTACAAGAGGAAGAGTTTGTCTGCTGTTCTTGCGCTTCCTAAGATACCTTGTGCTGTTCACCGTTTTCCCCATCCAAGAGGGATCCAGGTCAGAGCAGGGGGAAGGACATGGGGGGCTTGGCCCTCTGCAATGCAGAGGTGAGAGGGAGACCCTGTCCCATTCCTGCTCCCTGCATTGTGGCCAAGCAGAGTCGGCACATGCCGGCACTTGCTGTGACCTCCTCTGGCCACCACTGAGACTGCTGAAGTCACTTACGGTCTGGTCCACAGAGCAGCAGGCTTGATGCCAATCACAAGGCTGAGGGGCGCCTTGCCAACCCCCAAAGCCTGCCACCCTTGGAGGGGACGTAGCAGGGGGGTGCAGCAGCTTGTGCTAGGCCTGGCCCCAGGGGTCTCCTCCAGACCTGGCATGGCATGTGCCTCACCCCCAAGAGAGCACCGTCACCTCTCCACTGGCCCTGTCAGTCACCACCTGAAGGACACGGAGTGAATGATCTGAACTGCTGATGATGGTCATCCATGCCACTGCTCCAGGGCACGGCATGGTGGCCCAGGAGCCTCACATCCCCGAAGACTTGTCTGTACTGTCTGCTTCCCCTCAACATGGCAGCTCTCCCCCCTGTCCATGCTGATATTCTCCTTTGTGGTGCAAGCTACTAGCCCTGGTGATGTTTCAGCCCTCCTGCTGCCAGACAGTGCGTAGCCACATGCAAAAATGTGTCCCTTGCACCAGTGGGAGACGGCAAGCCCCGTTGCAGATGCCAGGTGACCAGAAACAGGGAGCCACTGCCATCTCCACCCACATCAACCGCACTGCTCCCTGCCACAAAGGAGGCAGCTCTCTCTGCCACCACTGGCAGCCCGCTGCACTGCCTGGGCCTTTGGTCGGACCCAGCTCGGCTGCACTTGACTGCAGACCTACAATCTGTACAATTTACACCAGACAACTGCTTTAGCAAAGGATGTCAAGAGAAAATGATAACTAAAAATAAAAGAAGATGCCACCTTCATTGCAAGGAAGATGCACAACTGTTCAAGAAATTGTTAAGAATACCTGCTAACTTCAAGTTGGTTCAGCTTTTCATGGGATTCATTTTTATTTTCATATACTGCTTGATATCCTAAAGGAATCAAATTTTGTTTTTTTCAATAAAGCTTGCTCCATTCAAATGGAAGCATTTAAAGACAGAGTATTCCTAAAAAAGTAGTCTTACTCTTCTACTTAGCACCAGGGAATAGTCTTCTACCATCTGGGAGGGCAAACAATAGCTTCTGCCCTTGGTGCAAGGGTGTCATGCTAGTAACGTTAATCCATTTCAAGATGACAGGGGCTCCCTCTTCTTCCTCTGTATTCAGACCATGAAGTAGATTTCAGGTTCAAGCTCTGTTTTCTTGAAATAATTATTTGCTTGATGCACTTTTTAAAAGCAGAAGCATTTGAAATGGGCATAACCAGAGGTTATCCCTGGAAAAAGGGTTGGGCTGCTAATGAGTATTACAAACCAGCATGGTATCAGCTCTCCAGAGGAAGCAGGGGAAGAGTACCACCCTGAACAGGGGCAGCAGCAATGAAAGAAATTTAATCCCAAGTTAAATGAGATGGGAGGCATTTCATAATATACTTAAGATGACTATTTTATTCATCACACAACTACAGGAAATAATTAACCCTATAGATAAAATTTTGTAGTAATAATAATAAACATGATTAGAAATAGCATTATCACCTAAATAATCCCTAAAGTATACACTGTTCATCAGATGAAACTAGACCAAATCTAAAAGAGCGAGCACGTACAGCCTCAGCCCATGCAGGGAAACCAGGAAAATATGCAGTCATACAGAACATAAAGTACACAGGAAGAAAAAAGTAAATTAATAGTCCATTGGCAAGGCCATAGTATGATATTTAGGAGTTTGATTGTTCTTCCCAGGCTTTGCCATTGTGAGCCTCTGGGCAAGCCACATCACTCTGAAAACCAATTTATATATCTATAAATTAAACAAGAGATTAGGGTCCTCTTGACAGAGCGAGAGAAGTCATGCTGGGAGCAACAATTCTTAAAAAGACTTGGCACTAAGAGTGGACATGACTCCGCCAAACATGAGCTCCCGATGTGCTGTTGGGGCCGAAGGGAAAAACGCATCCCCGGAGGCCTCTGTGGAAGAAGCCTGAATAGGACTGGAGAGCTTGGATTAACTGTATACTTGGCACTCAAGCATCTAATGTTGGAAGGCTGTATCGATGTCTGGTGTGTACAACTCAAGGAACTCACTAAAGAGCCTCACAAATAAAGGACTGGAAGAAACTCTTTAATGCAGCTCCATTCATCCTATGAAAATGATGTCTGACTTGATCATTGTCCAAAAGAGTTTTGACAGGAGGCTCTTACAGATAACAGTCAACACTACAAACAAGCTCCAGCAGACAAGTTCARATCAGATATATGATGCAGATACACAAGGAACAGTACTTCACCACTGGAACACCTTCCCAAGGGTGATGACAGTTTCTCTGTCCTTGACCCTTTTAAATCAAGATTGGATCTTGTGTTCTGAAAATCATACTTCGTATAGGAGTTCATTCAGATTACACACAGAAGGCTAGCCTGAATGATCACAATTTTTTTGTTTGCTTTTTCTTTTTAAGCTACAAGCACCCACAACACGTTACAATGATGTAGGCTTATGTAATTCAACAGGCATGTAAAACAGTCCTAAAAGCTCCAATGAGAAGTCATAGTTGCAAAGTATTGCTCATGGAAATTCCGGTTCCTTAATATGATGTGATTCCCATATTGGTGAGTCACTTATTAAAAATACCTTTTTTCTTCTTATATATTAAAGTAATGGAATGGCAAAGAATAACATATGTAGTAAAATTACGGCACACAAAACATAGCATACACTGCACAGTTTAGACTGGTATATACAGATGTGGAAAAGAGGTGGATGAGAAGATTTAAAAGTGACTAAATAAAAGCTTTTGGGGAAAATCACTGTGTAGGAGCAGCTACCAGAAAGGTAAATCTTCACAGTCCTGTTCCCAGCTGTAGGTTTTCTCCTCATCTAAATCTTCACTGTCAAGTCCCCAATGCTTCTACCCTACAGCTGCTGCCTACCTTCCTTGCCAGCTCTCAGCCAAGGGCCTTCCTCAGCTCTGCACCACTTCTCATCCTGGCTGGGCTGGTGATCTGAGTCTCCAGCATCTACACGCTCCAGCTGCTAGATGATTCAAATGGACTTTATGGGCCAAACAGCCTATAACCAATTAGTTCATTCAAATAACTTCTTTTGTGGTTAATTTACAGGGAGGGAGAGGACCATCCAACACGTGGGACATGTTGCTCTTAGACACAAGGCACTCAGATTACTTTATGTTATTCCAGTTTGTTTTTTAAAAAAAGGCAAAACAATAGGCTAGTTTCTTTGATACATGTTGATCTGTTGCATCACTTCAGTTACACAAAGCAGTCATAAACCCCGTTTAACTGGCATTTTAAGGCAGGTTTATGGCTACATGCATTGCTAAAGCATTACAAAACAGAAGCAGCACTGAACCCTTTCCCTGTTATCCTAGACACTACAAACATCACCAGATACTTACACTGTGGTCTATCTATTTATTGATTAAATTGCCAATTACCATTTTCTGCTCTCTGATTTCTGCTCCATTTATCATGTGTTCAGCTACCTTCAGCTAGCAAGGACCAGAGAAATCAGATGACATTTTGAGGTGACCTCTTGCTTTTCTATACATACATTGATATTGTATGCCTCTACGTACCTATACATACCTATACATACACGCATACATATTGTATGCCTCTACAGAAGCTAAAACTCTGGCATGTACAAACTCGGAGTAAGACTTAAAAGGATTGTGATATTAAAAATTTGAATTAAATTAAGACACATGGTGGATTTTTAAACTTTACCTTGTACTGATGACTTGAATTCATACTAAAGTCACATTTTATAGTTCTTTCTATAACAATTTGGACTATGCACTTTTTTTTTTTTATAATGAAAATTAAGATTTTTACCTAGTCTACTGACCTCAGGACTTTAAAACCTCAATGCACCCTCCAAGTTGCCAATGCTACCCTTGTAAGTTCCTTGCATTAGAGATATCTGCGTTAAAGCATCCAGTGATTCCTAGCGCTGGTCTTTCAGGATGTTTTTTCCACATGCTGTAAACCTGTGGCAGTGTTGACGCAGGAGAACATTTAGCCATTTGATGCAACAAGTAAATCACTTGCAAAAATTTATATTGCTTAAAACTAAAGTATTTATGATTTAGAAAATTATTACTATTGGGACTAAAAGGTAAAGAAAATAAAAGGTAAACAAAACTTCTTTGTCCCAGGTTATATTTTTCTTCCAAGTTCAGAAGCATAGAAAATATTAACATGCTTAAAAATACACAAGATGAGCAATAGTAAATACTTGTCTTCTCAGCCTAAATATAGCCCCTTTATAGAATAGTTGATGCTGTATGGATTCTATCAAAGACATCATACACTGGACTAAAATTCACACTCCTTATGAATACAAGATAAGATATGTTCATAACTGCAAGATAGTGAAAGCAGAATAATGAAAAAAAAAAATCTGAAAATAAAGCCTTTAATGGATCTTGGCATCAGCTACAACTGACTGAAAGCACTGAAATAGGGACCTTATAGGTTTCTCCGAATACATACTAAACAAGTAGGCAACATATAGCGATGGATTCAGACTTGCAGTTTATGTTTGTCTTTGTTATTTTACCACAATTCACCTTTAAAATGATGACATTTCATACAGCAATGGTTACTTCCTTATTACAAGTATTTTGATGGAAGATTGCCTCGGCATTCCTTTTTAAATGTGCACGTAAGCAAATCAACTTTACTTCCTCGCTGTAGAATTTGAAAAACAGATACAGCAGGAACAATCCAATGGATCAAAACCATCCTAATCTTAGTTATATGAATAATCATGTAATAAAAAGTAGTGACTAAATATATAATAAAAAGTAGCAGTAGTTTTTCTTTTTTAAAGGCAGGTATTGTGAAACAATGACTCCAAGACATACTCCTTACAAGAAACAGCAAAAAAGGTTTAAAAACTTAAAAAATAACCTCTTCTTGTGACAATTTTAGATTTCTACCCCATGGTTTCCAGCCTATGTTAGCACTACCTATCATCCAAGATGTCCATTCTCAGCAATTCTGTGTAGGTCTTCACACAAGCATGTGTACTGCGGCAGGGATGCATTTATAATCTGATCATAATGGGTGTGGTACAGTGGGCACTGCTTATTGTCTACACTGTCAAGGAACTGTAAATATATTTGTTTCACCAGATTTGGGGGAAAGGGATCATAAGATTGCATCTGCATTTGAATTAGATAAGCCGAGTTTCCCAATTAGTTCCAATTTTCAGTTACATATATAAATAAATAAATGCACGCACACATTTGCAGATATCACTCTGTACTTATATTTAGCTTTATTGTCATCAACAGTATGCCAGCAGGATACTGTTCAAAGGAGTTGCTTTATAGAGGCAATCAGGGATTTCAAATGGAAGCTGTTTTCATCAAAAATTCTCCCTTCATCAAAACCAACTTTTCTATTTATGGAAACGTACTGGTTTTAATTTAAATGCCACTAGTGCACAAAGGCTAGTGTGAGACTCTAACTGAAAAGATTTTAAGTGTTTCAATCTTATTGCAATAAATATTTTCCCTCCAAATTTTTTTAGTTCAGCATGTTTAATTACGGGGCTTCTGTTATTTCTCCTCTTTATAGAGCAATTCTAGCAACACACTTCTAAGAGGGCTAAAATTACTCTATATATAATCTACCCGCAGGGCTGTGATCTGAATAGAAACTGTGTTACTTGATTCATTGCACAATACATTTCTGTTGTACATGTTTTTCTCTGTCACCATATGACAGACGTACTGGCACAGTCCTTTCCAGTTTATCAACATTTGGGATGTCCCAAGTGAACCAAATAAAATCTGCTTTTTGTAAAACTCCAGCAGCACGCAGCCTCTAAGCCAAGACTGAGTTCACCTTACCACATTTGAAGCAGTTCAGATAAATGATGAACATTTCTGTGCATCTCTCACACAATCTTTTTCGTGAAGATTTTCCTCAAGCTACCAACAAATGCCCCTGCATGGCATGACCTGAACAAACTTCACCATCAATCTCTTCCTGATTCTCCCAATTTATTATTGACTATGAATAAATGTATCAAGTAAAGTTTCTTTTTCCCAGCTTTCACTCACTGAGCCTTTACAAAATACTCCAATTTTACCTTTGTGACAAGCTTCCAAGTTCTTGATTTTTCTGTCTATGAGCTGAGAACTTCTATCTGTCCCAAAGCCTGCAGTTCTTCCAGGAAATCTATTCCATGGCAGTTAGGTGCCTACCCCATAGCTTTCCTCTTGTTTAGGACACTAAATTCTCAAGGGACGCCCCCCCACACCAAAGCAGGAGGCTTTCAAGAGGGGTTCTGTGCGATGAAATAAGCAGCCTCATCTACCTCCCACCACCCGTACTTAAGGGGCACTACATAGAGCTGCTTTATGTTTTTCAGCTTTCCCTACATGTCTGCTTGAGCTCCTACAGAACCTGATTTGGCAACAGGGGACCTGCTGGTGTTTGATTTTGCTAATGATTCCTGCTTGGAAAGGAAAAATGGGTGAAGCACAAGTAGGACTGAGCCTTCTACAAAGACAACATATGCTTCACTTACCTCACATGCACTTCCAGTCACTTATTGCATTATGTAGGAAACTTATCTCATCCTTTTCCTGTGGCCTGCTTCCCTTAGGGGCATTCCTTGTGCCCAGAAGGACTGCCTGGTGGGAAACCAGCAAGGGCTTCCAATGAAGGGATGCCACGAACAGACATGAATTTCCCAATCAGAGAAGGGGAAAAAAGGAAAATTAATAAAGTCATTTTACCTCCTATATTAGCACATACAGTGCATTTGCATGAGGATTTCCTAAGTCCAGAACTCATTAGTCTTGCTGTGTGTGCATTAGTATTTCCTGCACAAATATTATGGGAGTCCTAAGTACACACCCAGCCTCTCTGTTTGACTGGGTGCTTTGCCTACTTTTAGCAAGAGCCAGATGAAGCATGAGTAGATGTCTGACTCATGGAGGAGGAAGAAACAGGAAAAGCATTTCCTCTTGCAATAGGACTCTTCACATTACTAAGCTACTGTAACTGTAACTATTGCACTGTTATTGAACACCTCTGAGAAAACTGGTGACCTGAATCCACACCAACAATAAGAGTCCAACAGCCCAAACCAGAGCTTTTGGAAGTCAACAGCAAGCCACATATTGATTTAAAGGCTGCTGGATGCAGGCCTTACCAGTTTATCAGTGCATAAGCATGTGCAGTAAACTGTAACCAAATATATGCTTACATCTGGAAGCACTTTGAAAAATGTGATTAAAATATAAAAACCATATGAAACACATGATTTTGCAGGAAGTTCTAACATCACAACATGCTGCTAAAAGGAAAAGCACACTACTGGTCTGGTCCCTGGTTATTGAATGGACATGAAATGGAAGAGCCCTGAAGGGGAAAAAACCCTTTGCTTGGAAGCAATAATGTCCTATTCCATGCACTGAAGAATCTTTTCCTTCGGAGAATCCCATGGTTTACCCACCAAAAAGGGTGTTCAGAAATACACGAAAAGGAGCAACAAAAAGACCTTCATACACCACTTCCACAGTAGCCTTTACGCTGTGCTTTACCAGCTGTAAGAATGGAAGATTGCTCTAAGGAAGTCCCTCAAACTCTAAATGCCCTTAAGAGGGGAAAAGACTGGCATCTTGAGCACTGAACTTGTATGCACAGCAGATATCGGAGAACAGCCACTGTGTCTAAATGCCAGAGAAGTCTCTTGCTGGCAGTTAGGTTCAGATGCACAAGAGTTTGCATATGTATTGCCAAATAGCAATCTTAGATACCTATGCAATAGCCATTTTTGGAAGCACTGTGCCATGCTTTTTAAAATCTGACTGCTTGCCTTCGTGTCTACCATCACATTGAGCTGTTAGGAAAATCTATCCCCATGCTTCCATCTTGTGAAATCTAACTAAACACATAGTTAAATCTTACTTCAGGAGAATTAAATCAAATTTACCATGCTCTAAACAGAATTTTGTATTTTGGTTCTCACATTATTGTTCTGTCAGTTTATCATTAATTTAAAATATCTTTAGCATGATCAGCTGGAGTGGTTTTGTTTGCTTTAATTTCTGGGGGTTTTGGGGTTTTTTTCTTCATGCTGGTGCCCATAGCATACTCTCTGATGGGCAATGAGGTTTCTGCAAAACTTGCTCCTAGACAGAACCAAAACTATCACACAGAACCATGAACTTTCACGTCTATTACCCCCACCACAAAGAACTCACACCAAATTAGAAGTACTGTTCCTTAAAAACAAAGTCCTTAGTCAACCTTCAGGATCATAACTGCCTGCAAAATCACTTAACACGAATTAGAAGGAGAGGGCTACTGGGGCAAAAAGGGGTCCGGTATAAACTTCTTACTGTATTAAACACACACAAACCTGCACTATTGCTGAAATGCAGGGTTTTAACATTTCACGGGTTTTTTTGCTTTAAAAAGCATGTATATAGTGTTCCCTCTGTTATTCAGCATTTCAAAGTACAGAGTACATCCTAATTGCTAATAACTTTTTAAATTCAGCTACAAATTCCATCCAAAACTTGTTGCTGAATGGACTTCTGTCTGCAATGACCTGAATCGTTAAGATTTCCTGTTGCTAGTGGTAACATTCCTATCTTGAAAAATACCCAGGAGAATATTTAGAAGTAGTACCTTTCTAAAATAGTCCATAAAAGGCAACTGATGGTCAAATGTCACAGGTTTCTATTTTCCTCTAATAAATAAACAAGTGATTGCTGATGATCATAATCTGGCACTCATTCAGCTTTAAAACAAAGGCATATTAATGAAAATCAGTTGGTGTTTTCCCTTATCTTGAATGCCTTTAGAAGAAGGAAAATTATCTTAGACACTAGCTCCAACATTTTAGAAAACCATATCATGTAATGAATGAAATCATAAAAGGCAATGGTGATTCATTTCTATTGATGCAGCTTGTTTGGCTGAGAATTAAAATGCTCTTTATAAATATTAAATAAAAAGAATAGGCAAGCATTAATATTTTCAGTATGATCATTATCATCTTTAGAAAGGTAATCGCAAGTCTACAGAAGCAGGTAATTTGTCCAAGGTAAGATGGGATACATAGTCATTTTAAATGTAAACAAACAGGCTTTTATCCTCATCTAAACATGTCTACGCTGACTTCAACAGAGCCAAGAAAAGAATCAAGTTCCAGCTAAATTCCCAGCTGGAAAAAGAACGTTTCCTCTAACTTAACTTTTATTATCATATTTAGTATCTCGGCATCCCTATCTTATTATTTATACAGAACTTAACTGCAGCTGGGCATCACACATAAAAGATTAGTACAAATCTCATGTCTTCAGTGCAGCTTGTGATGACTGAAATAGTATGTGATTTTTTCCATACAGGATAAAATGCTCAGTAAATAGATAAAAACAGCAAACAAGATGTTCTTGTTTGCCTGTAGCAAGTAATTTACATCCTTTTAAGATCTTCTGGCATTTGGTCCTTTATTCTTTTGCAATAGCAAACCCAAGGTGTCCTGTAAGCACCAGATTGAATGAAACCTGCTTTCCTACAGACTTACGCTCTTTGCTCTGTAACTCCACATACTTTCTTCTCACTGCAAATGGCCAAATCTCTCCCCATTGCCTATTACACTATCACCTGGCAGGAGAAACTGTGCTGTGACTAGTCTGGGACTGCACACATTTTGTTTGGCCACTGAGCCACTGCCAAACAGAATGTATAACAGCTATGTTCTGCCTGCCTTTTCCTCAAAATTGGCACTGATCTGGGTTTCTTTCCTCCATACAGTCACAGATTTTCATAAAACATGATATTCACTGAGAATTTCACCTTTCAAATTTAACTGAGAGATACAAAAGGGTTCAAAACCCATGGAGGAGGGAAAGGAAAAAGGGGAACGGACAAACCTTAGTAGAAGTAATAACAAATATTTAAGAATAATACTATTGATAATGTGACAGTTCACCAGATCTGTGAAATGCCAGGCCATGGTTTGGGTTGTTTTAATAGATTCTAAGATTAAGCTGTGTGTGTCACAATCACACTGTTCCCTGATACTTAAATATGAACCAGAAAAATTAAATATTGGTTTGGTGGTTTTCTATGGAATTTTCTGTATTCCTATTTTAAAAACAATTCAAAAGCTATATTTGCCATGACCTGCCGATGTGCCAAAAATAAAATGTGTATACACTCGATAATCTAGTAGTATATGGCATGATGCTATTGAATAAATAACAAGTTTTTAAATATAAGTGGCTGAATAAAAGAAAGAAACCTAAAATAGTGCTAGCTTTGAGGTAAGACAGGGGAGGTGGCCACTGCCTATCCTGCCAGAGAGCAGCCAGATGGCCAATTAGCTGAGTTGTGTCTACCAACTAGTCACAGCACTGTTGTCAATTGCCTGGTGGTTATGTCAGGAGAGATGCAGAAGTTGTGAATTATTGCAATGATCTATATGGGACACGAGATAAAGAGGGGGAAAAAACCCAACAAAATATGTAGACTTTGAATTAATGCAGCCTGCTGCTGCTCAAATTATAGTCTAGGAAGGCTTCATGAAAAAAAAGCATCTCTYTGTATTATTAGCCATACATTCATATTAAATGTGACCAAGCCCTATTCACTCAGAATGCCTCATAGTGGCATTCCTTCTTTTTGTGAAAAAAAACCTAGTAAAAATTGATTGCGATTCTTAATTTCTGGTTCAGTAATGAAATCAGAACAATTCTGGGAAACAGAGCCAACAGCAGCATTAAAATGAATAATGTACATCAAAATTGAGTACAAATAATACTTGAAGAACCTGGAAGATGGAGAGAGGGTTCATTCCTTCTCCATGTCAGATGCCCCAAGATGGCAATCTTGCTTCCTGTGCTTTTATTTCTCAGCACCCAGCTAAGTTAACCTTGGATACGTGCTCACGCCAAGCTCTTTCAGCATCATGGTCTCTAAGGACAGGACACGCAGTGCTACACATATGCAATGCGCAATTTGTCATATGATCCTCATAGCAAATAAAAAGGTATCAGTGTGTACCCTAACACTTACTGCCAAAAGACATGTAATAAACAGCTATAATTTAACATCTCCAGTATATAACAATTTAGATCCTTTTTTACCTCAAACCCTTTAAAAATAGTCCACAAACCCCCTGTTGATCACATTGTTTCAAAAACCGTTGTTCAAAGACTTTTGTTGAGTTTGTTTTGTTTACTTTGCTTTAACAGGAAAAGCATAATTTATTCCCACTTCTGCTGCTTAAAATAATTTTAACATATTGCTTTAACAAAAAACAAAACAAAAAAACCCAAAACAAACAAAAGCCCCAAAAACAAACAAACAAACAAACAAAAAAACAAAAAAMCAAACAAAAAAAAACCACAAAAAAACCCAGAATCACCTGTGGTTTGGGACTACATAATGGAAAATTTCAGGCCAAAAAATACAGTTTAAAAAATGGTAAAGTGATAGAAAGCAAATGGTTTAATATAACTTAAAACATGATTAAGTTACCAGATCCTGCAAAATTCCTTGTTTTTTTCCAGAGGCTGGCAGTAGATTGTAAATGAAGAGGAAAAAAATACAAAGGAAAGAATTTGAAGAATCCTACTTTTTCTTTAGCACAAACTATCGATTTGTACAGTTTTTGCTTTATACTGACGTAATTCTCATTGATTTCAGTGGAAGAATAGCTGGGCCTACACTGGGTACTTCTGGAAAAAATTTCCTTATGAATTTCCAGCCAGAGCTTGAAAGAAGTTTTATGGGGCCAATACAGAGTGCGGTCTGATTTCCACATGACAAATACAAAGGTATTTTCAACACAGACTGATTCTGTCATTCTGTTGTGTTGCATTTTGTATGTTTTATGAATAAAGTTCCTTGCTGATCACTTTCTCCTGCATTTTCCTCATTTAGTCTTTACAACTTACTCTCCCCTACTAGAGGCACAGATTTTTTACTTCAGGAATTTATTATACACAGGCTGAAATTACAGATGCTCAGTGGCAACCAGGTCATAATCATGAGTAACTTATAAAATATACACCAAAAGCAGAGTCGGTATTTTCAGAGGACACTGATCCTCACTCTGTAGGCACAGCAAAGTCGTCTTAGGAAACATAGCTATTCAAAGGCACTTCCACTAGCCTGCCCATAATAGTCTAGACATTTTTGGTTAGCAGTGAAGGAAATTAATGTCTCCCTCCCTTCAGCTTTACTCTTTTGCTAGCACAGCCTTGGCTTTAGTAAAAATGCCGGTGGGGTATATGGTGAACCAGATCAATCCAGGGTAAAAACAATCTTCTTTTTCAGCATTATTTTTAACCAGGGTCAATTCTGATCCATTTCTCTAAGTAGCCTTCCAAGGATGTACTCCATTTCAGGGGCAGCAGAGAATTGGGAGAAGAGGCAGTGGAAGAGCACTGGGGTACCTTCAACCAGCTCTGCCACAAAGGACTATTCTTGGAAGGATGTCTTTAGCTGGTGCTGCTTTTTGGAAATAATGAAAATTACCAACAGTGATGGGACATGTACTTCAGGGTAGGGCCTTCTCTTTAATTTATATTTTGCTTTATCATTTAAAACCATTAAGCATGCACTGTTCAAAACAGGACCGATTAAAGGGCCTGCATGTCTTCCACAGGACAGTTATGGTCTATAGAACATTTTTTGGGTTAAGAGGGGATGTGGAGAGTTGGTGACATAAATGGAATACTTTCACTCAAAATGGCTTAAAAGAGGGAGAAGAAGGTGCTTTTTGCAGTACTTGAAGCTATATTTCCTACCTACTTTTACCATATTGCTAAATACATAATTAACACTAAAATAGCATCTTTGGGCTTTAAAGGTAACATTGGAATTGGAAAATTCATCTAGCTATTGTTTGAATCACTGGACATTTCCCTAAAGGAGAGGTAGGTATTTCAGTAACTGGAGGTAGCACTACAGTGTACTACCTTGGTTGTGTAATATGGGTGACAATTCCAGTAGAATACTGAGAAATCTTAAACCGTT
Organism: Oceanodroma leucorhoa; assembly: GCA_030449065.1. Taxonomy (NCBI): domain Eukaryota; kingdom Metazoa; phylum Chordata; class Aves; order Procellariiformes; genus Oceanodroma; species Oceanodroma leucorhoa. The sequence goes on from JASVER010000012.1 coordinate 11,518,535, forward strand.
ACGGGTGTCACATACATACATTGCAAATCATTGTGAATACCATTTTGAACTGATGGATGAGTGAATATAAGGCCTCACCCAATCCCTCGCGAAGTCAGCAGGATCTTTGACGGAGTCCAGGATAAAGCGCTGAGTGATTAAAAAAAAAATATATATAGAAGTGGATTGTCTGGTCAGAGGAGAGGTAGAGGAAAATCCATTGCCATATCTCTTGTCCTTCACTCCACTGATTTTCTATTTTCTATTGTCTCATGTTTCATGCTGCAAATGGCTTGCATCTTTCCCAGATCCAAGAATCAGAATTGCCAAAAGACCTTCCAAAGGGTTTTACAAGATTTTTTTAAATCCTGTTGGAGCTGAAAAAAGAAACTTAACCTGTGCTCAAAAAACAACCTGTCACAACAGATGTAACCATCCGTCCTCACCTCCACCTCCGCTGCTAGACAGAGCAAAGTAAATATAAGAGGATGTTAGGTGGAAAAGAAAGGTTCCCTCCCTCCCACATCTCTCCCCTCTGAAATGCTGTGACCACAATTTTGGAAGGAAGAGCCTTTTTTCTTGGGTGAATTTATTACTTCAGGTATGAAGCTGGATGCCAGCAGTGGAAATGCTTCTGAACAAACCAGAAGAAAGACAGCACTTTTGCCTTTGTTTTTCCTACTATTTTCCCCAGTGTTTTGCCTCTTGCTTTACTGAAGCCAGATGACTGCACGTCAGTTGACAAGGCACAGGCTCATATCAGTGACTGACAGACCATTTTAGATAGGGTGGGTTTCCTCTCTCATGCCATGTTTCTTCTACTTTTAGATCTCTTTTGTTTTGCTCCTTAAGGTCCTGCCTCCCTCATCACTGCTCCTATCCTCATATCCGATTACTTCTGCTTGTTCTCTCTGCCCATTTGTTTTTACCCACATATCATAATCACCTAAATCACTTCACGAGACAAATGTTTCTCCTTTTATTTGTTCTTCTTTCATCTTCATCATCACCTTTTGGGACAGTCTTCTGCTGATAGTTTGAATATGTTGCAGGAGAGTAAAAATGAACTGAACGTCAGCTTGGGTATTCCGAAGACCAGGTCTCTGCTCTCTTCCCTTGTGTTTCATGGACAAGCATGTGTACATCTTCTGTTTCTTGCTCCCTCAACTATTTACTGAACTCCAATGCTGGCAATTCTCACTTTTTTTTTTTTTTTTTTAACAAATCTATGATTCCTGGATCCATAGAGTCTGGAGATCAAAGAAGTTTAAGGCCCAAGTAACTATATTTGCAAAAGAACTTTAAAATGTGATCATGAGTTGCAGCTGAGAAGATGAAAAAAATTTTGTCTTTCTTTTTTAGAATTCTTTAAAAAAATAAACTCTTTCAAAATTGTTAGGACATAACATAGGTGTTTTTTTTTTTTTTCTTTTTAATTTGTATTACCAACACTGATTCACTGACACGATGAGTGCTACAATTCTCCTGTTCCTGTCAATTTTCCTTCATCCCTCGGTATATACATCACCTTGTTGTGACAGCACAAACTAGTTCCTCTCTTTGACAGAAAAATCAACTGTTAGCCTTGAATTTCCATCCTTTCTCATGAAAGATATCTATAGGTACCATGGTGACCTATTTTTGTAATGTACAGATGTCAATAAAATGAACATGTCTAGTAAACAAAGTTTTTCCTTCTTCCACACAGAACAAACCTAAAAGTGAACCTCCAAAATCACTTTTCCATGTAATTCGCAAAACAAATCTAGTTCCTCCTTGCCTAAACATTAAAGATGTTAAATACAAAGCTTTCAAAGAAATGAAAGCTATAAAGCAATTGTGTTTTAACCTTTTCAAAACTACTTTTTCCTCTAACTGGTGTCAGAGAGAATGTAAAAAGCCAGTATAATTACTTTAGTCTGAGCTCATGAGTCTTTGACTTTCTCTAAGAGAAAATAGTAGTAATTTGAGATATACTATTGATGATTAAACTTCCTGCCAGTCACATTATATTGTGTCAGTCCTCAGACGGTCAGTAAGAACACCACATTTAATCATCATTCACATTATTGTAGGGGTTTCCATGAATCACAGAACACAGCTACTGGGAGCAGATATTCTCCTTTTAATGATGGATATAGGCATAAAATCCTCAGTAAATTCTTCTCCTCCTCATTAAGCCCTTTCCCCTTCATCAGGCTGGTCATCAGAGCATGAAGAAATGTTTCATAATCCTCTAATCTGGTGTCACAACACCACCAGTGCCTTATTTTGCCAATGGAAAACCAACGGCACAGAAAGGGCTGGTCCTCTGCTTGTGTGCCTATGGAGGAGGTGGCCACATGTGAGCGCCCACCATCCCCTGCTCCCCAAGTGCCTTGCGACCACCAGGAGGTGGCTGGCTCCCCAGCAGTCCAGGCCACCAAAGCTGGAAGGAGACCACCTCCTCAAAGTTTTATTTACTTTCAGTTTTTAAGGGTGTAAAGAGCACTTTAGCAGGTATTCTTCCATCACAGCATAGCCAAGAAGAAAATCATATATTAATGTTACATAAAAGGACACATTTCTTTCCCTCAAAGTGAACCCTGAAACTCTTCAAAGAAAAGCACACCCTTAACTGTACTAAGGACACAGCCAAGAATTTTCTTGTAGAAAGTCTAAGGTTTAGCCCAAGTCAAAATAGATAGGAATCTAATTCACAAAAAGAAAACAAGAAGTATGAAGTCCATTTAGACCATCTTACACTGCAGCATCAACTTCAATGCCGTATTTGTTAGCATTTCTTTGAAACAATCTTCCCCCCACCCCCCTTTCTTTAAAAAAAAAACATTTTCAAAATTGATGGGCAAACTCAAGATCTCAGGCTGGAAAATAAGAATGGACACAATAGGTGAACAACATGAACTTCTGCACTTGAAAGGGACTGCAACATCAGATCAACTCAGATCTGAAGCATCATCTTTTTTTTAAAAAACAGGCATTCTGCTAATTGTTAGTAAGTTTCAGATGAGCATACAAACTTAGAAAGACAGGTCAAGAAACAGTAGTAACATATGCTCTGTATAGAGTTCATCTGACCAACTTCTTACATTGCATAGTAGAATTATTCTATCAAATGAGCTTTCTCCCTTTACCTCCAAATAACCGCTGCATAATTCTGAGACTTTTCTTGCACCTTCTGACTTTGGTTATTTATTTTTTGAAAAGAAAACTGTTTATTTAAAGAAAGATGCAACAAAGATCATTTTGTACAGAATCACACTTCTGCTGGAGAAAAAACAGACTCATTTCTCCTCTAAATCACAGGCATCTTAAAACATCACATGCAGAGTAACTTTGACATGCCTTGATGATTTATTGCTCTAAATTTCATCCACTCAGCAGTTTTTGCAAACATTTCTAATGTTACTGTCAACATGCAATGTTTAATTCTCTTGCTGTGCTAATAAAGTAGCTTTTTCAAACCAAGTCAGTAACTGAAATAAAATTACAGCTCAGATCATATTTATTACCATTACTACATGACTAGTGTATCTAACACAATCTGTTCAAGAACTTATACAGAATTATTGTGTTTCCCTCCTTAAGCGAGACAAAAGTTACAAAAGCCTTATCTTCTGCATAAATTTGCAACTTACCTAAAATTTAGATAACTCCCTGGTATTTTTGGAAATATGTATCCAAGTATAAATCCTTTTTCTCTTAGCAGAAATCAGAATCACTGAATGTTGTTTTAAGAAAAAATTATGTGCATCACAACAAAGGAATGCAAAAAAGTTGCAGGAAAGCTTGAGTAAATAAAATAAATATGGATAGAATAAAACTGGCTTCCCCCCAAAACCCGAGTTTGTCAAAAGAACAAAGCACACACAAACAGCATGTAAAACCTGAATTCAAAATATGTTTATAAAAAAGGGATGAGGACACATGTTTTTTCTATTTCATCTTGAAAAATAAAGGGACACAGCAATGAGTCTTGCTGGCAGGCAGATAACTCATAGGCCCTGACCCTTCGACTCACCAGGAATTCAAACACAAAGCTCTTTTCATAGTGACCGTGCCATACATTCTCAAGATAAGGCAGCGAAATAAGGAGCAATGGAGAGGTGCCACAAAGCTCAAACTGCAGAAAACGGTGCATAGAAATTATGTTCACTTATTCACCTATATGCAGCTGCACATCAAGTGCTAGCTGCAAAAAATCGGAAGCCCTGCAGCATGCTTTTAGAAATGGAACCTGTCTCCTGAAGCAAGCAAAAGCAAAAGAGAGAGCAAGCAGCAAGGAAAGGACTATCCCTGTACATTTCTGTATCGTTCAGAGTTGAAGTGCACATCCGGACAAATAATCTGTAACACAATGAGCTTCGCAAAAGGATTGCTGTGGTAAAACGGAAGGGTTTTTAGAAACAACAAAAATAGCTACATTTCAAACAACATTTCAAATCTGGACTCACCATGAAAAAGCAACAGTTGCCTGAAGTTAGTGTGTTATTTTCTGCCCTGTTCCATTGCACTTTTTGCCTAGTTGTCCAACACTTGGTAGCTCAGAGCTGCCACACAGAGGCCCCTTCCGTGATCTGGCTTATTTGCCTGTCAGTTTGAGTCTCAGCTTCTGTATGATGCAGCTGTGCACTTTGCTGAAGGTCTAATATCATTTCCATAAGCTTTCTCCCTGCCTGGAGCAAGCAGTTTGTTCACCCTGCTCAATAAATACTCAAATAACTTTTCTGGTACTCACAGGGATAAAGCTTTAAGTTGTTAAGGAGTTCTTACTAAGTAGTGGGTGGAGAACATAAGCTCAGTACAAGGAAACTCTGCGCATAATCAGAAACTGAGAAACTTCCTCCCTTTCCCCCAACCCCTCCTCTCACCAGGCGAAGCTGCCAGTGCCTCCTTTACAGAAATTTAGGAATGTAAAGGGAGGACTCAAAGGGGCCCAGTCAGACAAGCCTTTCTCAATCAATTAGCTTGCAGCCATTACTTGTGACCCTAGGTCACACAACATAAGTGTGTGGGGTGTGCCTTTAGGGGTACACCAAAGCTACTTATTAAAACTTACATAACCAAAAGTGTTCAAAATCAAATAAACTCTGAAAGCTGGAAAATATTTTCCATGTACCACAGTTGTGCAGGAAGAAGAGTTTTGAGTAAAGAAATGTTACTTTGCTTTTCCAATAACAAATCATTTGATGTAGGAAACTAACTTTTTTGTACTTAAAAAGAGAGATTGAAATGTGAGATACGCAAGCAGACTTTAAAGCTATATTTGCTTTACAATTATGCAAAAACTAAATAATACCAGCATGAGTGATATTTGATGAAGCACATGATCGTGTTTCCTAAAATAAGACTATTGTCTAGCTGCAAAGGAATAGATGTTTATAGGACTGTTTAATTAATTCATGACGTTCAGCCCATGTATTTCAGTCCTCTGCAAGAAACATGTTCTGAGCATTCAGATTCCATTCTTCATTTTAATACTCCAACATAACAAATCAAACAATTTACTTTTAAAAAAGGTCTGGAATATTTAAATACTGCAGTAAGTTATCCTGCGTTGAACACACAGGGAGAAGAGGGTGTAACTTACCATGATTCCCACACGACAAGTATACACCCCTTGGTGCGAAGGAAAACTTCAAAAAGACCCTCAGCTTCATATCCTGCCAACCCAATGACATGGAGATGATGCCTTGGAAAAACCCATGAGGGAGTCCTGATTTCAAAAGCAGATCTATGACAACCCTTTCTGGGCCAGACAAGATCAATGCACTGCAGGGGCGATGCACTTTAATCTCAAGGTGCATCACAAAGCATCTTTAAGTAGTGCCACAGATCAAGGCTTATACACAGTTTAAAAAACAGTGGAGCCCAAACTTCACTCTCTACTTAAGGTAACTGAGCAACAGCTACAGAAAAGCTCACAGAGGTCTCAGGGAAACACATAACAACATAGGAAAGTAGCGGTCATGTATTGAAATTCATTGAGGACGTTGTAGACAACCTGCAATCTACATGTCTCTTCATTAAAATCCCAGTCAAACTCTCTGAACAGGCAGCATGGCTTGTGTTAGTTCAGACATTCATTCCAGAGATCAGATTGCAGGATCAGGGCCACTAAGTGCCCTGGGGTAAGGATTTTGCTTCTGTCTTGCACATAAGACAGCATTTAATAAGTTAGGTCACATTTAAATCATTGTTCCAATGGCAGTATCATGGAAATGTTAATTTTGAATGAAAAAAATGGGCTCAGGATTACGACACTGGACTGGGATTTAGGATATTTGGGTTCTGTTCCCATTTGTGTCTCAGACTGCCCGAATGATTTGGGAGATATTGTTTCATCTTTTGCAATTATACCAAATATCACTTGCCTTACAGATGTAAGGCCTTCTCCTCCCCAAAGTCTATCAATAAAAAAGTGATAATAATTTTCAATATATGGATCCCTTCAATACTGGTTTACAACACATGCTCTACATAGTGGAATTAAAGCAGTATTGAATATAAAATATTTACTGCCACAGGACTTCTAAGTAACTGAAAACAAGGAAACTATCTACATCAAATGTCCTGAAACATCGTGCAAATCCATTATGGACTTGAACATACACACAATTTCCAGGAGATAAATGCAAATCCATGCACATGAATAACGATATACACTTCCTTCTCTCTCCTTTAGCCATCTAAATGTAAGGTTCCTGGAAAGCTTACAGGGTTGGGCCCTTAAATCACAAGATGTTGGAGTCCCTAATAGTAGAAAAAAAAATGGGAAGACAGTGCCTGTTTGGAGACAGGCTATCTAGAGTGTTGTTCCCAGCAAGTGTTAAGAAATGGAGAACTCACTCTATGTTTGGCCAGTGTCCGTGAACTTCCAGGCCAAGTCAGAGGAATTACCATTAATTTCAGGTTTCCCTTTAACCTACAATTTCTAAAGCAAGATACACCCCAAGCCCTCCATTTGGATATATATTATAGGTTCACACACCTTTCTTTTGGAAAGGTTGATGTGGAAAATTTACGACACAAATAACAAAGAAATTTAAAGGATGTTTTTAATGTAACTTAAAACAATGCTTCCACACTGGAAATAATAATAGAATAATGGCTTCTCCTGGCACTGTTGAGTCCCCTGGCTAAGGGCTCTTCCTTTTCCTGATTGCTGGCTGTAAAATTACCCCTCCATTGGCTCCACTCCATTGCTGCCACATTTCAGCCAAGCAAAGGCAACGTGAGCCGTTTCAAAATAATCTCTAATGAAGAAAGACGCAAAGCTAGAAGAGGGACATGGTCCTCAAACCAAAGATATTAGCCAGAAATATATAAAACTCCTTTAGCATTCTCAGGGCGCTCTCCTGTAAGAGAGACTCTTTTTAATCAATGAAAGTAAACACCACCTTAGTGTTTCCATTTTTACATTCTAATAAGGATCAGCCCAGAACAGGCTGTACTTCAAGGAAGGATAATATAAGTTTTCACATATTCTTCCACATTCTGCTCTTTCTTCTCCGAAGTCATAAATTTTGGAGAGACCTACCTTAATTAGCTACCTTTTATTTTTTCTTTCCTTATATCTGTCGCATGTTCTTTCATACTAACAAGTAAGTGCTTACCTAGTGTGCATGCATCTTCCTCCTTGCACTGAGATATTTTCACACTTAATAACTCAGAGGTAGCAAGGAGATGAAACGTGCAAGTATTATACAAACTTTTTCTTTGCATATGCAGATCTTCAGGCCTGGAATACACCAATGTTCAATGTGATCAATATATGGGGGGATCAGTATATTAGGGGATCCTTTGAGAACAAAAGAGATTTCTTTTTATTTGGGGGGGGTTTCTGCATAACACTGGTCAATATAAAAAGCAATATATGTAATATTAATTCACAGAACTAGCTCTCCTCCTCTGTTATGCTCTTAAACGAAATTATATTCATTTTAGTTAGAATGATAAAAAAGCTACGTGCAAAACACTTGTGGCAGAATGCGTAAAGTTTATAGCGTTGATAGTGGTACTCAGTAACTGATATTCATATCTTAAGTCGTGCTCTAAACACTCTACATTAAAAGCAACTGCTGCTTTAAGAAATCAAAACAAAACTAATTCCAGAAAAAAAGGAAAAGCTTGCAAATACACTACAGTACTTTGAAACAGATCTTCCACTCTTTAAGCCTTCTTCCCCTGCTTTTCCCCACCCCCTTTTCCTTTCAGGAAACAAAACTCAAGAAGAGAAAGAGAGAGAGAGTCAAAAGGTTACAGCCGGCTTGTAAGTGCAAAGAACGTGAGAGGCCCATTCTTCCCCTTAACACCTGACATCCCAGGGTACATTTTCTTCAGTACTGAGTCTGGTGGATTAGACATGCAGCTCCTATTGATAATGGAAGCTGTGCATCTCATTCGCCATGCACTGCTACTTAAAGTTCTCCTCCTACCCGTGCCTCTATAAATTGTCCTCCCTCCTGCTCCACAATTACAAACTTAATTAATGGAAATTTGCATTCTGTCATTATTAGACCCAGTTAAATATCTTGCCTGCATCCTGGATAATATGTGAGAATTAATTCCTGGAACTCTAAAGTTTGAAAAAGTTGCAGCAAAATCTGTAAAATTATGCACTTATTCTTAATTACAAATAAAAACCAAGAGAGAATCCTATACAAAGCTAACAAATGTTAGTCTTGTTTAAAAAAAAAAAAAAAAAACCAAAACAAAAAAAACCAACCACACACACACAATCCTGATGATTGAGAACCTTTGTGACAGTGTTATAACACTCATGCTACCATTCCTTGACCACTTACAACACACAGGTTTCCATGATTTCCCACAGCTTAGTGAAGTACGTTAAATGCATCTCAGGCATGTTTGTTACAGCTACAGAACAATGGAAGAGCTAGAGAGAACTACTAAATTACCAAAGTCTTCGCTACAAGTTTGCTAGGATGGAGCCCCCCCATATAGGCAGATGTAGCTGAGATCCGCTTTCTTGGCTGATGCTGTAGGAACAAGGAAACAATTACCTATAGTTAGGTGCTTAGTCATACACAAAATGGAAAAGGACTGAGAACAAAGTTAATTCTAAACACCAGAAGTCTTCAGGCAAAAGGACAAAACAGAAGCAAGCTTGATTAAGGTAGAAAAGGTACAGTTCACAAAAATCAACTTCTAACTGGCTTAGCTGCAACAAAAAGTATGAGGAGAAAGTGAGACAAAATGGTTACTTGGACTTTCATACTATTAATAAATGCTATGATCTAATTGAAAGATAACTTCCTTTCAAGAAGAGATCCAAGCTCCAAGGTGAAGTTGAGTAAAAACTTTAAAAATTAATTAACAAAACTGTGGAATTGAGAACATGGCAGAAAATGTGAGTTCTTTGCTGTTTGGGCTACCCCCTGGATCTGGCATTGTGATAGCTCTGGGATGTTGCTCACCAGCTGCTACCAAGCAACGTCAGTCCCTGCTTCCTCTCATCCCTCACCTATCCCATCCTAAACACCAGCCAACTGTTCTTTTGCATATACAAGAGACCTGAACAAGTTTGAGGGTGCTTTTTTTTTCCTTTTTAGTATGAGGAATATTGTTAAGGTTTGTTTCTTGGCGTTTTCAAATGTCTTAGTCCCATAGCTACTAAGAAAGAACTGTCACAAATATTACAGGAAGAATCTGAGAAGGGAAAACAAAGATCAAAGAGGCAAATGAAAATTCTGGCAATTGATAGCCAGGTGTCCAGAAACATACTGAGATAACTCAAAATTTTAGGACTCAAATGTGTGAAAAATCCAATGAGAAAATCCCAAAGAAGGTTTAAAGGAAGGCTGCAGAGACCTGCAGCTCCTTTGAAGAAGATTTTATAACCAGCAGGATAACGCTTTCCTGAAGAAATTGGTTCTTACAACTTGTTTAGGCGCATTGTGGTGAAAAACTTGCTTCAGCTGGTGTGATTTCCAGGAAATGAAAACAAGTGGGTTTGAGTTCATCATCCGGTACCTCATTGAAGGACTAAGATTGTTATTTATTATTTCTTTTTTTGAAGTCACTTGAGTCTTAGAAGTATGAGTAAATACAAAGACAGAGATTAAAGAGAATGCAGTCATTCCAGAGACAAGCATTAAATGAGAATTTAATGAGGTCTGTCCATCACCTCACCCGTAACCCGCCAGTTACCACCACAAAAAAATTCACTAGACTTGCCCATTGGCCAGGATGGTTGGATTCATCTTCCTTATTCAGGTGTGAGGTAACATTCATTTTCACCACATAAACCAGACCAGATACATACATAGACACTATTTTATTTTAGCAGTATTTATATTTGTAAAAAATATTCCTATAAAACAAATCTAGTGCCAAAAAGACCTTGAAGAGAGAGATATATAAATGAATCTCAGTGTCCCTGTCAATATAGCAACAATATAATGTTTGTATCCAAACACTGTGCCAGGCTGACTGGGAGGAAGGGAGCGAGGGGTAGGTGGATATAGGTTGGAGAAAGTTTAGAAAGTAACTCTAGCCCTGCATGTCCAGCCACAGAGCCTACTGTAAAAAAGAGAGTATCTAGCTCTACTTGATGTGAATGAAGACTTCCTCAAGCACCTATTTGGTGGAGATGCTACATCCTCGCACACAGCTCATCCTCGCACACCTCGCTCGACCTGCTGTTGACCAACAGAGAAGGACTGGTGGGAGATGTCGTGGTCGGAGGCCGTCTGGGGCTCAGCGACCATGACATGATAGAATTTTCGATTCTCGGGGAAGTAAGGAGAGGGGTCAGTAAGACTGCTACCATGGATTTTCGGAGGGCAGACTTTGGCCTGTTCAGGACGCTGGTTCAGAGAGTCCCTTGGGAAGCGGTCCTGAAGGGCAAAGGGGCACAGGAAGGCTGGACGTTTTTCAAGGAGAAAGTCTTAAAGGCGCAGGAGCGGACTGTCCCCCTGTGCCGTAAGAGGAGCTGGCGGGGAAGACGACCGGCCTGGCTCAACAAGGAGCTTTTGCTGGGACTCAGGGAAAAAAGGAGAGTCTATCGCTGTTGGAAGGAAGGGGCGGGCGACTCAGGAAGAGTACAGGGATCTCGTCAGGTCGTGCAGAGAGGAAATTAGGAAGGCAAAAGCACAGCTGGAACTCAATCTGGCCACT